>CAEFZX010010690.1:0-10987 GCA_903066825.1 Alfaro cultratus
CAGAGAGTAGTAGCAAGGAGCTATAAAATATTGTGTGTAAATATAAATATGGGAGCTATGTGCACAGATTATACAGATTATACTGATTATACAGAATATACAAGAATGTTAGGAAATGGATTAAATATGTATTAGTGGGTTTATAATACTAGATAGAGATGTTATATTCAGAAATGTTCTTAAACTGACTTTTCTAAAGATGACGCTTACATTGAAAGAGAAGTTCAGTAACTTTGCCCTTCTTGCTACTTTAAAAAGTCGACCTAAATAACTATACAAACGTGCACTTCAACAGGCTGTCAGCAGAGGGCAGACTCTTCCTGTAACAGGCGGTATAAACACATGTTTAAAGAAGACATTTAATTCATTTCAGATTTGACAGCTTTCTTTTCTCCATCTTCTTGGTTTTGTGCCACCGTATCAAGCTGCTGCTCTTTTGTTTGGATTTTTTTTTTTAATAATATGTTCGTCTTCTCTCTTTCAAAGAGATGTAAAAAGCATTTTGTGTGTGTGCGTGTCTTCTCTGGTCTCACTGACAGTGTCTGGAATCCAACCAATTGGAAGATGAGAGTCAAGTCCAGAGAGGGCTTAGAGGCCATGAGAAAGACTCGTCCTGCACTCCAACACTCGCCGTCCTCCTCCTGGCCCGCGCTACTCTCACCCCGCCGACCCGCTGACACACAACCACACACACTCACACTCACGTAGTATGTCTTTCTATCTTCACAAGGAGTTTACATTGACTTCCAGACTTTTTTATTCATTTCTATAACCTAAATCTAAACTCAACCATAACTAACACATTCCCATACCCTAAGCCTAACCTAAAGTCAATTCACACCTTAGTCCTAAATTTAACCTATAACCCTAAAAAAGCACTTTTACTCATGTGGCCTGGGCTTTAGACGCCATATGCACCAGTGGGTCCTCACAACATAGTCTTTGCTGGAGAAATGGTCCTTGCAATGTATCAAATGCAAGACCACACACATACGCACACACATAGTGTGCCTTTCTATCTTCACAAGCAGAGTGCATTGACTTACATTTACTTTTCATTCATTTCTATAGCCTAACCCAGACATTCACTCTGAACCTGACCTAAATTCAATCAACACATTTGTCCTAAACGCCACCCATAGCTCTCAAACTGCACTTCTTCGTAATGGGGCCCAGGTTTTGCCCCCATAAGGAGCATTAGCTTCTCCCAACATAAGTATTTGTTGGCACAAGGTCTTAAGTGTGTATCAAATACAAGTACACACACAGTCTTTGTCTGTCACATATGCTGAACACAAACACGTTCAGATCCTCCCTTACCGATTTCTGCAGCAGAGGTGCTAAATGTAAAAATAGTCACTTTGGGTTGATCAAGCAAAAGTCTGACAGTTTGTCCATGCAAATGAGTCACAGTAAGGACCCTGCCGATTTCCCAGGGTCAAGTTCCCCATCTCAGTATAGTTCTGTAGTGACACCACAAACACATTTTCTCATGTGCTCATTTCTCCTGTGGCGACATGGTCTAGTTAAAGTTTTTTCCCAGTTTGTCTTCACTAATTCAGAATCTGGTGGATTTCTCTGTAAGACTTCTGTTGGGCTGTATGTGTCAGCCAACTTGGTGCCTCTCAAGTCAACAGATTCTTGCCTGTTTTATGTGCCTGTATGCCACTTTTTACCTGGGAGGCTGTTTGATAAGCTTCCATATCTCTTTGCACTTCAATTGCATAAAAATTGTGAAATAAAAACATTGTAAATTTTACTTCTCCAATGTGGTGTTTATGTGCGCCTTGACCTGCATGTGAACCTTAACCTTGGTGCACTGGTGTTTCAAGAGTGCTGCCACATAAGGCAGAAGTGAAACTTGTGGGTGTGCGGCTTTGAGTCGACCTGATGTGTGTGTGTGTGTGTGTGTGTGTGCGTATTTCCAACCATGTGCCTATAGACGTGCGTCTTTTCATACCCATATTTGAACAGACTGTCTTCTGCTGCACTTCTGACGCCTGCCTCTCTTTTTGTTCTCCAAATTTCTCTCATTTAGTCTCTTTGTGGCGGGCATGTTCTCGTTCGTTGTGGTCACACAGACGCGGCACTTTTGCAGTCATACTGGGGCTAAAAGTAATAAGCACACACTTTCGTACACACACGGGCAGATCGGCACGTACTCAACCTGCTTTGTGCACGTACTATACTTTGCCCCCTTTCTGGTAGCAGCCACTCTGCGCATGGGAAATCTCATGTGTCCAATTTCACATGGTGAGATATTTTCTCTTAGTGGAAGTGATTATGAAACTGAGCTCTCTTTTAAGTCTTATAACGCTTCACGATTTGTGTTTATTGTCTGCTGAAAGATAAATGCTCGTCCCCGTGGTGCGCAGGGACTAACATGTCTACTGACCACTGTCAATCTGATAGGGCGAACACAGCAGTGTGCAATGCAAACTGACGAGTGTGAGAGAAACTGTTTGGCAGTTTTTCACAAGTCATGTTTAGAAGATTATCTTGTTGTGAAACCATAACGCCAGAGTAACGTGGAGACAGCAGAGGAGTTGACTGAAACCCATCGTATGAATAACTGTTACCTGAGGTTCTTGAGTTTCCACTGAGAAACTTATTTATATCTGTAGTACGGTGGCAGCTAAGGTTCAGTTGATTTCATGGTGCATGAACGAGTATTTTCTCAAAGAAAACGTTTACATAAAAAAAAAGACACTAAAGATAAAGGTTTTAAAGCTAATCAGGTAAACTTTATCTCTGGTTTAAAATTGTGTGATGGGATTTCAAATATTTAGATACATTTGTGCGCCAAGTTATTATCTGTGCTGGATTAGAGAGTGAAGAAGGTTTTATGAACGAAGGAAGTGACACCTCAGCCTTTTAAAAAGAAAACATTTGCAAAAATAAAATAAAATGAACAAAACATTGAATCTACTTACATTTTATACTGTCATTCATACCAAAGTTTAAAGTCTTGGAATGGTGTGGAAATTGTTCCTGATGTTGAAACATTTGACTTTTATTTATTTATTATTATTACTCTTATTATTTTATCATATATGTTTTTGTATTATGTTTCTCTTTCTCTTTTCACCAACTTATTCTATTGTGAGATCGTTTTTGTACAACACTTTGGTGGAGTTTTAAACCTATTTTAAAAGTGCTATGTACATAAATTTGACATTGATATTAAAAAACTTTTCTTTCTCTATTGCTCTTCTGTACTTGCATTCTTTGATAGTTTTAGTTCGTAAGGTTAAAAAAGGGTTTTTGAAAGTGGCTTTAAATAAACTGTATTTCTGATGTTTTCACAAAGTTGGCACTTTTACAGAGGGGCTTTTGTGTTTTTTGCAATCCTGTAATATTTATTCTTGGGAAAACGGTAAGATCACATCAAATCAACATTTGTTACTGAGAAAAGTCTTATCATGATTAAAACCATGTGATCCAAAGCAGCGCCATTCTTCATCTTCCACCAAGTCATTTTGATCCAGAAGGAAAGGCATGAGAATTCCACAGAAAGATACAAAGTCGGGGTCTGGAAGTGAATGGCCAGCCTTTTATTCTCTGTATGAATCCAGCTGAGAGTGATTCAGTCTCTGATTGACTTTCCAGTGAAGGCCCCTCTCAGTTTTCTGCTGCCCTGCCAAGAACCACCAACCTCTCTGTCTTTCCTGGCTTTAACCCGTACCCAGGGGCAGCACAAATTAGACCCAGGGGGTCACTGAGGGGTCAGAGGGAGCAAGGGAGAACTAGCATGCGTGTGGATGGCAATGTCAAGGGAGGCAGAGAGAGAGAGACAAAGGAAGGGAAGGTGGGAGAGAACTCAGGAGGCCTTCAGAGAGGAAGGATTTCCAGCAAATTGAGTGAAACACTGTGTGATTCAGGCCCCAGACGAGGGCGGGGGTGGATGTGGGGGAGTGGGCAAGAGGGCAAAAGGATGGAGGAGGAAAGGATGAGTTAAGGGGAATTGTCAGTAAGGAGGGAGTAGGGGAGAGGTTGATGGGAAGGCTGACAGATGCCACAGTCCAGACCCAGAGCACAGGAAGTCATCAGTAACCGGCTGTTGCCAGCTCCTACAGTCCATCCCAGAGCCGAGTCAGAGTCTTCAGCTTGCTGTGAATGAAGCTGTACCCAGTCAGCACCACTTTAAACCATTATGTCACATCATGATACCGCTGTGGCACAACCAAATCACTGCACTCATGATGTTTCTGATTAACTTGTTCTTTTTTTATTAAGCAGAGAGGTACCACTTGAGACAGAATAGCTCCGCCTACAGTTTAGAAATGTCACTTTTGAGCTTAAGCACAGCTTCATTTTTATGTTGCAGAGGCACAGTGTCTTGAACTTTGTGCCTCGGCTTTGGCAAGCTTGCATACAAACATCCTTTTCCCTTTTAAATGTGGAAGTATGCAAATGTTTGTGTGGCAGGCCGATGATCACAAAGCGTACTAATATCTACAGATATAAATATCAACATCATGAACGCCAAAGTAGGTAATCTCTTTATTTGTTTTCTATTTAATTATTGTTTAATTAAATCCCTTGAAATAAAATCTCTTTTTTTAAAATTAGACCTGGCCAAGAGGCACACTGGTGTACATTACACAAACAACTGCTTCCTACTGTACATTGTAAGAGTATTTATACAGCAGTGTGTCTGTTCTTCAATCAGCCTAAAAAGCACACATCAACCCCTCTGTTCATTGAACTGCATCAACTTCAAGTCACCTATGTTGTGAAGGACTTTGAATTGCCTTGTTTCTGAGATGTGTGATACAAATAGACTTGCCTTGTTGGTATTCAGTGAAACGGCTCCCATCTCCTTGAAAGTTCCCCCAGAGGCTTATGTCATGCCTCGGTCATTTTGGTCTGTTGGTTAGCAGTGACTACACCGTAATCAAGACGATACAAATTGTTTTCTAGTGTCGTTCCACAACTACTGAGAACAATTAGAACAGGATTGTTCTTGCATATTAAAGACACAGCTGTTCAGACCTCACCTCCAACCCAAGTACCTACCCTGTACTTTTAGCACTTCCTTCTATGCCAGGTCTTTATTTCTACACTGTCATCTTTGCTACCACTGATAAAGCCTAACTAATGGTCTTCCTGTATGTTTGTGCAAATAATAACTGCATTGTTACAACCTCATTTGCAAGTCACTTAGCAACTGACTAAGTGACTTATGTTTTGCTAAATGCATAAACCACTTCAAGCTTGTGGTATTTTGTCAGATGAAGACAGCAAACCTGGGCGTATAATGTATTGGGTTTTATATGACAGACCAACACAAAATGGTGAGTAATTATGAAGTTCAAGAAAAATTGCATGTTTTATTTTACATTTCTTTGTAATAAATGAAAATCTTAGGTGTGGCATTCATTTTCAGTA
Organism: Alfaro cultratus; assembly: GCA_903066825.1. Classification (NCBI taxonomy): domain Eukaryota; kingdom Metazoa; phylum Chordata; class Actinopteri; order Cyprinodontiformes; family Poeciliidae; genus Alfaro; species Alfaro cultratus. Next base: position 5,392 of record CAEFZX010010690.1, read on the forward strand.
TGAGGGATTCCTGGAAGGTCAATGACAATGCAAGCGACATTCTCAATGACATTGTCTGAGGTTGACGGATGTGGTAGATGTGCCACACTTTTCTGATTTGTATTTGTTTAAAAAAAGAAGAAGCTTCAAACCATGTATAAATTTCCTTCCACTTTTCAATTATGCACTTATTTGTATTAGTCTCTAACACATATCTATAAAACACGTCACAGCTTGCGGTTGGAACATGACACAATGTGAAAAAAAAAAAAAACACGTTTGTGGCTTTAAATACCTTTTACAAAGTTGAAATAAGTCCATACCTGTACATGACTTTTCTAACTGTACTTGCTGGTAGTTGCATTGAGTTGCTTTCCTTGAGTGTAATGTTAAAGCCATGTGAGTGGAAAAATAAGTCAGTTGTTAGGGTCAGGAGTGTGTGTGTGTGTGTGTGTGTGTGTGCGCGCACGTGTGTGTGTCAAAGTGTTGGAAACTGATGGGGATGAACAAGAAAGTAGTGGTGAATGTATGTGTGTGTGTGTGTGTGTGTGTGTGTGTGTGTGTGTCAGGGGGTAAATCATACTTTGGCAAGGAAATGCTTTCTTGTGCCAGAGACGTCTGCTCATCTCATTGCCCACTCATTCATACACACACGCGCACACACACACACCAAATCACTACAACCCCTTTATTAAGCCCACTTCCTTTGCATAGGGCATGGGAACTCCCCCGATCCTTCTCCTCCCACTCTTCCCTCTTCCTCAACATCATCCCTGTCCTCTTGCTCACCCTTTCTCCTCTTGTCCTCTCCTCTCCTCTCCCCCTTCTCCTTCGCCTCTCTTCCGAACGCCCTCACCTTGTCCTGCCCTCGTCCCGTCACTCTCCCCGGTGCCCCTCTTCTATCCCCTCACGGCCCTCCTCCCGGGCTCGACTTTTCGAGTGTCTTCACCTCCTCTCCTTTCTCTCTTTTTTTTTTATTTCCTGCCTCCATCTGTGCCCAATTTATCTCGAGTGCAGCCTGTGTTTTTTCCCTGATAATTTGTTTTTGATTCCCCAGAATTAGAAAAGCGTCGCGCGCACTCTGGCAGGCACGCGCTCACACACACACACACGCTCTAGCACACATTTTTTATTGTATTATTCTATAAAAGTTCCTATAAATCACTGGTTATTAATCGGCCCCAGACGGCCGTCCCCCTCCTTTTTCTCCCCCTCCCTCCCCACAACCTCCCAGCACAAACACAGACCAGATGCATAGGAAATGGGATGGCAAAAAGGGCACCCAAGAGACAGACTGCACTTTTTCTTTTTTGTTTCTCTCTCTCTCTCTCTTTTTCTCTTCCCCTCCTTTTATTTCTCCCACCCCCACTCCTCCAATTCCTGGTTCCTCAGAATGTTCATTTATGTAGCAATGCCCGGACCCCAGCCTCACAGAGGAAATAAAGTTTAAATGAGAGTTTAGAAGAAACAAATTAAACAATAAATACAGCAGTGATCCGCTGCCAAACAGCCTGGTGTGTGGGATGGGGGTCAAACGTCCATCCTCCACAGTCCAAAGGATTCCTTTCCAGCTGCTTCAATTAAGTCTTCAGACGTGTTCGTAAGCGCGAGCGCTGATTCACCTGGCTTCTCTTTGAATTTGATCCAGCTCTAAGTAAGCTAACCCTCCACTTTCGGAGCTCCACTTCCTCTGTTTGACTTGAATCTTGCACCTGTGTCGCTGGGCTAGTCTGAAAGTCTGTCTCTTCTAATTTGGTGAGACATCTGTTTGCCCCCAAATTGACACTGTGCCTACCAGACACCCGGCTTCCTTCCACCCATTAGAAACTTTCAGATTAACAGCTTTTTCTCATTACTTTAAGAGCTAAAGCTCTCACACACCTGGCTTTTCTCAGACTGAGCAAAGAGGGATGTCGTTTTTTTTGTAGCTGCGTTTCTATTTCAAAAAATTTTGTCAGCATTCAGCTGATGTCGGACAAAAATATGATTTTGCGCTTGAGGCATTTCCATTAAAGGTGCTGTGTGTGACTTTTATCTAAAAAAATATATTATTCATATTTGTTAAAAATGTCACCATGTCATGAAACTGAGGCAGATAATCTGTGAAAAGGTCGAGCTCCTCCACCTGCTCCCTGACTTACTATTGCTGTCTGAAGAAATGAACTGCTTCCAATCAAAAAACAGCCAATTATAGCCAGGAGGAGGGTCTTAGTGCTGTCAATCAAGCTCATGTACTCGCTGCTAGATGTGCTAACAGCGGACAAACAACTTGCCATTACAGGAAAACAGTATCATTGGTGGCCATGCTAACTAGCTTGAGCATTTATAACTGGCTGTGCTAGCATTAGGAGAATGCAGACGAGCTCTTTTTTCCCCCAGAACTTATCTTTTCATACCACACTGTACTGTCAGGATATAGTGGCAGTTTAAAAAGTATATATTTCAAATGTATACATATTTTTATAATAGTTACATACAGCATCTTCAAGTAAGAAACACAATTAAAATCCCACGTAAATAAGTTTGTTCATGCGATAAGTTATTAAACAACACGCCAAGCTAATATCCTTCCATCACTTCCTGTCGTCTTCTTCGTCTTTTCCGGCAGTACCAGCATCGGGTGTTGATCACATGACTTGTGTGATGTGGATAAAAGCGTTTTCATTGCAGTTTGCATCACTTTTTATATTATACAAAAACCCTATATTGTATAAAAACCTTTTATATTTATCCGGAAATGCTTTGCTTCCATCAAGCTAATTTATTTTCATAACTCCAACGTGTGCCGTTTCAAGGCCAACGGCAACCTCAGCTTGCGAATGACAAAGAACTCGAGGAAGAACAGCAACAGAGGATGTGGCCCTAACACATTCAGGAGTTACCTTCTCCCCCCAGGCCCCCCGTCCTGCACCGCCATGCCTGGGAGCCTGGATGCTGTGGGGAGGCCAGAGTGAAAGAGAGCAAGCAGAAAATGTGAGAAATGTGCGCCCTGGCTGCACGGGATGAGGGGGAGAACGCTGGTTTTTCAGGCACGCAGGGACAGCCTGCAGAGTTCTGCCAAGAGAAACACGGTGCTGTGTTCCTCGCAAGAGCTATGGGGGTGAGAGAGCAGGAAAAGGGGTAAAAGAAAGGGAGGGTGCGTCGAAGCAGAGGAGGGAGAGGAAGATTAGGGGTTCCCTTGGGCACTTACGTGAAAAAACATAAATACATGAGATATTGCAAAGTACCACACGATGATGATGTTTAGAGATTCCTACATGATGGCGAGTCCTCTCCGTAGCTTTGCGGCGGATTATGGATGACGGCCGTATATTACATTTTGCTCTACACATGAAAGTTCACTCCGAGTTTTTCACCGCAGACAACATCCTGAGATGTCCAGAGCCCCTTCTCGGGACCGTCTGGAAACGTCTCGCTTTTGAAATCGGTTGATAAGGACACAGCCGAGGACCAGCTGTCCTGGCTGACCACTGCCGGTCCTGCCAACACTCAGCTGAACATCCCCACGCTGTTGCAAATATGTAAATATGTTGACTTGGAAGGATGTCTTCTTCTTCCCTTCCGACCTTGCAGCGCTTTCGGAGAGAGACGAGTCGGCAAAGAGGGAGAGAAAACAGCTCCAGGAGTCCTTATAAGGGCCTGCTTTGGTTCCAAACACCAGCTTCTCATCACTTTCTACTCCACTGGGTTGTTACTCCACCAGCAGATCGCATACAGGGTCCTTAACCTTCAGTGCCCTGGGCACACACACACGCACACACACATTCTCGCTCGCACACGCATTCTGTGGCGAGATGCGGCGTATTTGGTGTTAAGTTTACATGAACACCATGGCGCTTGGACACAGTGTTCTGCGCTGAAAGTGAAGGGGATGCTTTCACTGCAGGCGGAGCACATTCTGCTGGCCTGATTATAAACACATTATACACAAGGCAGACATGGAAAATGACTGAGAATATTTACCCATCTGCTTTAAGTACGACTTCAAGTGATCTGGGTTGCATTGAATCAAATGTGACCTTTTTAACTTCATTGCGTTTGTCTTTGCCAGCCTGGGCAGCTTAATAACAATTTGGAGCAGTGAAGAGATAAATCAACCGAGCAAACTGTTCTTACCAAAGTAGTTTTTGCCCCTTTGAACCCTGCCGCGTTTTTTGAATTACAGCAAAGCTGTCTTGGATTTTATTTTTGAGTTTATAAAATAACACACAGCGGTTCATAATTGGGAATTAGGAGGGAAATAAGACATGGTTTATGATTTTTGTTTTGTTAAAATAAAGACTTGAATAGTGCATTCGGCTCCCTCCGCCTGCAATCACAGCTGCGAGATTTCATTGGCCTTCCACATGTAGAGTTGGATGGATTAGCGAACACCAATTTTGTAAGTCTGGCTCCCGATTCTCCAGTGGATTTAGGTCTGGACTTTGACTGGGCCATTTTAACACATGAATATTCTTTGATCAGAATCACTTCATTGTGACTCTGCGGCATGCTTAAGGTTGTTGACCAGATCTCTGCCTCACTCTCTTTACATTTTCCTGTTAAAGAAATATTGACAATTTCACGTTCAGGTTTGGTCTCTTTCTGACTGAATGTTGTTGTAAATGCAACATGTGTGTTTCTGTGCTTCCTCCTCTCCACTCTTTAATAAGCAACATGTAGCTGCTTTAAACCTGTATTCATACCAAGAATAAATTACGACCTGGTAAACTCAGGAATTACGAAGACAGTCGCATTAAATGTTCATTCAGGATATCAAGACTAAAGAGAGATGAATAAATATACAACACAAAACCATCTGAAACACTTTTATAGAAATGTTCTGGGAAAAAAAAAATTAAGTTTTATTTTTCCACTCACCAACTAATTTGTGGTGTTAAATGGAATCCTGATGGAAAACCGTGAAGTTTGTGGCAGTGAGACGACAACATTTAGGAAGAAGCACAAATCCTTATGACAGGTACTTTATGCAAAGGTACCTTGATGTGGAGTTTGAGGACAATAATTCATAAACTGCCTTGTAATAACTGAAGGAAGTCACTCATTGTGTAACAGCACATCAGTAAAACACGTACATGTATTACTGTGTGCACATTTTGTGAATAAAGATACATAGCAACCAATGCAATACATACAATCTTCCTAAGGTACATACAATAAAACATTACATAAAATAGTATATGTATATAGTACATGTGTATATACATATACTAGTGCTGTCACTCAATTAAAAGATTTTAATCACGATTAATCACTATGCTAACTCTCTAAGTTTAAAATGTAAGTATATACGTAGTTGTGGTTCTAGCAGATAGTTGTTGAAAATGTAAGCAGTTATCTATTTCTGTAGTTTTGTAGCAGAAAGCAGATCATTTAGTCTCCCAGTACTCAACAGCAACTAAGGAAAAATTACTCCACAACAAATTCAGACAAGTAGCAGCAGACTTGTTCAGGGACCAACTGATATTTAAGATATATTTTATATATTTTACTTTCTAGTTCTTGGATGCTCCACCCTGTATTGATGCCGCCCTGGGCAACTGCCCGTATCGCCCATATCTAAAATTGCAAATCGCAAACATGTCTGAAGATTCTCAGTTTTCCAGGGTTTTTATAT
>CAEFZX010010691.1:0-31585 GCA_903066825.1 Alfaro cultratus
ATATATACTGCAGCTTTAAACCTCCAAGCTTGTAAGAAAAGAAAAGAAAGAAAAACTTTCTTTCATCTGCACTCAACCACATTCACCCTATTAACCAACTTTGGAGAATTAAGCACGTGTGTGCACTGTACCATGTGCTGATGCCCAGTTGTCTGGGGCTTGCTGCCAGCTCACCCGCCAACATCAGTGTCCTGTCACTTTGATGAAATGGCTTAACATGGTGTTCAGAGGAAATCATAAACTGCACTGGACATTTTAAATGAACTTCAGAGCTTTTCAGAGTTTTTTTAAACCTTACTTAAAACAACCTCTTATCTATAATACTTCCTCAACGGGGGAGATAAACAGTACATTGTGGATGCTTGTTTGTGCATGGATTACTGTCTTAGAAATGTGGTTGGAGGGGGTTATAAAATGAGAAAGGAAGCCTTCTTTCTGTAGAATTTGAGCTGATGACAAACTAAAACATATATTACATGGCAGGTAAGAGCATGCTCAGAGGAATGCCACTTATTCCAACTCAGTGATTTACTCAGTCATTATCTCAGTCACACATATCCTCAAACACAACCATTCTGAATCCTCCGTTTCAACCCCTACTCCCCCTAGAGACCCAAATGACAGAGGGGGCAAACGTGCTTGCATTTCCAAGCAATGACTAACTCAAAATTCAGTTACAGTCCCTTGCAAATTCATACGCCTTAAACTTTTTAGCATGTTCACAGTACTAATTTTAAAGTACTTTACTGGGATTTTATTGATAGACCAACTCAAAGTAGTGTACTGTCTTGAAGTGGAGGTTTTATGGATTACTTTAATGTTCCACAGTTTTGCATTTCTATTCATCCCCAGACTCAACACATTGTAGTTGAACCTTTTGCTGCAATTACAGCTTTGAGTCTTTTGGGGTATGTCTCCACCAACTTTGCACACCTAGAGACTGAAATATATGCCTATTTTTTCCTTACAAAATAGTTTAAGCTAAGTAAGACTGGACAGAGAATATGTGTGACACAAATTCCTACCTGGGTTTAGGTCTGGGGTTTGATTAGGCCATTCTAACAAATAAATATGCTTTAATATAAACTATTCCACTGCCTCTGGACAAACTGCTAAAAAAGTTCAAGTAATGTGGATATTTTTGTTATGGACTGGAAATGGTAGAAGGAGCCAACTTGCCCATGCATTCCCAAGCATTGTGCCACTGACAATTCAGCTATAAGGTTTTAGGTATTGCTTGACATCAGGAATCCCCATTAGTCATATACGTGTTCACATGACAATTAAAGGTTGCATGTCTGCAGAGCTATAGATCACTGAGTAGATGACATCTATGCATACCTCAGTGTGTGGCTTTACGAACCTGAGACCCAAAGTGCCCCAGGCAGCTGTTAGGGGAGATCCACTGGATTTTATCTTCCTTTGGCTTAAATGACTCTTTTTCTGGCCTAATACCATAATAATTACCCACGGCTACAGGGGGTGCACTTCTGATGCGTCGCTGGCAGGGGGTACAGAAATTAAAAAGTGAGGAAATGAGTATGGGGAATTAAGGCAGCCTTAACCCTAGACAAAAAGACCAACTCTATGTGTCAGACACCTTGATCTGAATGGAGCCTTGTCAAAATGATTCTTTACACCTAACGTTAGTTTGGATTCTTCTCTTTTCAGCTGTTACAAACCCATCTCAAAGCTTCCTTTCCTGGCCAAGATTTTAGAGAAGGTTGTCAAGCAGATAACCGCTTTTCTTGATCAGTCTAGTATTCTGGACTACTTACCTTAAATAAATCAGATTTTCATCATTATATCTTAGTGTACATACCATGGAACTGTGGTATTGTTTGTTCATACCAAAAGAATTTCATGCCTATTTGGACTTTAATCTTGTAATGGCTAGAGACACAGAGCTCAGCAGCCAGTAGTTGGTGCTTTAATGAACAAGAATGGCTAGGTAGTAAAAGCTTTCTTCCATAAACTACTGACAGAGTTTTTAACCCACATAAGTGACAGCAAACATCTGGGTGGTCTGTGTTTGTATATTTTTCTCATCTCTGCTCAACATTGACATAGTTGGAAGCAGCAAGAATGAGACCAGCAATCTAAAAATGCATGTCTAAGAGACAGTTTCTGTGAAAGTCAGTCAGAGCTGCTATTGTTAGACAAAAAAAAAAAAAAGATGCTCAAGGGAGACTGAAAAATATGAGATTCCTAAAAAGAAGACAAAATCTGTTTTGTTCTTTTTTTTTCTTTAGAGCAGCATTTCCGGGGCGCGGGACAGCACGGATGGAGGGAGGGTTGGGGGGAAGAGTGGGCGGAGATAAGCTTAGCACCTGGAACCAAGCCTTTTAATCAACGCAGCGCAGCTGTGTGATATGCTGCACACTGCACCCAGTTCTATCAATTACAGGGCATATTATGAGTTGGACTGCATGCTAAAGTTAGGGAAACAGCAGGGCATGATAACTTTGTCACTTCCAAACAACAGACCCAACCAGGATATTTAAAAAATAGTAGAATGAAAAAGAATGAGAACTGAGAAAACCAAAAGCAACATTGAGGTGGATAGAAAGGAAGAAAGAAAACCCAGAATGGAAGAACCGTGTCACTTTCACAAGAACTGAAAGTGACACAGTTAGCTCAGGCTTACTGCTGAGGTTGAATTAAATTTCTGTCTTTGGCAGCTGGAACTTTCTCCAGATGAAACACAGCCCTCATTAATACGCCTTTTTATTTCTGGAGTGGCAATATCATGCTTTGGGATTGTTCAGTAAGTAAAGCGCAGCTTGTCAAAAGGAAAGATAGGTGGAGCTACATACAAATCCACAGGATAATGGAGAAAATGGTAAGTACAAGTTGATAACTGCAAGTCTAAATACACACCACACTTTTCAGATTTGTTAGTGAAAATGTTGAAAACTACTCCATAAATATGTGCTAATTTATATTTGATCTATCACACTAAATAATAACAAATGCTGCAATATGTGTAAAAGGTCATGGGGTGTGAATACTTTCACAAGGCACCATAGTTCAGGTTTAAATGTCTGCTATGAGTCAGAGCTACTGGTGAAGGAAGAAAAGGACAGAGAGAGAGGAATCGCCAGCACTCAGGCTCCACCCTTCACCCCCTCCCTCCAAAAAGGTAAAAGGCAGGGCTGTAATTCTCAACTTCCAGGATTCTGTAAGTGCACGTGTGTGTTTACATATATTTCAATATCATACAAATGGTACTAAGCAATGTGTATGCACGGATTCTAGATTATTGTGATGATTCAAAAAGGTACAGTAATTATATTCCCCAGGATGAAAAGACAACAAAAATAACAACAACTGGACCATTAAAGATGAGCATTAAGTTCACTATATAAATAGTCCTCTAGGGTAAACCATGACCAAAGTGTGTTTAATACAGATCAAATAAGGAGAAATACAGGTTGGATTTTAGAACTACTAAGTGTTTCTGGCAGCACCAAAGGAGAGCTGAGGGTGGAGGCTCAGTGCCAGCAAGGGAGACATAAATCCCAAAGATCAGACATCAAAGAACTGGAAACCAGCCTGATCTTGATCCAGAGGTATGGTCTTCACAATGAAAGGGACCTCTAAGTCCAAAGGGAGAGATTTGCTGAGGAGATTTTAGGATTTGGCAATATTTTCTTTATGGGTTTGTGGTATTTTTTTCAGCAATTAAACATTATGAGGGATTACAAAAAATAAGAACATTTATACAACATTATGTTTTCAATTTAGACACTACTAAGTGTTCATTGACTGAAGCCCTCTGAAGTAGCAGTAGTAGCATGCGAAAACTCCCAACCACTTCCAAGAGTCACCTTTCACACTTCAACCAATCACTTCACGCTCAGCGGCTGCGCAACCGCAAGGACTTTTTATTACCAATTCGAGTTGAAATAAATAAATTCCGTTCAACGCACAAATGTGCCTGCTTCTCCACTTGTTCTTTTTGTCTTTTGTACAAACACCCAAACTGAACAGGTTTCTTAACGGTGAAAAATCGGGAATCGAACCAAACCACGGCGAGTGGAAAAGAAGTTGATACAAACCGCGGGGGGAAACGCAACGCGGCGTGTGCCGACAGGTTCGGCGTCGCTCTGAAAGTCAGCGGAGCACAGAAGTGGGGAACTTACAGCCTGCAGGCACGAAAATCCGACCTGCACCAGTTCACGGCAAGTTAAAGTTATGTGTAGCTATGTTTTTTTGTTGTTGTTGTTTTAAGTAGCGGACTTACCTTGAATTATCCAGAGGAGCAAGGTGCACAGCGGTGTTCTGCGTCCCAACCTTATTCCGGCCATGACTGCGTCTTCAACTTTTTTTTTTTTTTTTAGAACAAAGTGCTCACGTTGTTTTTATTTAATTTGCAGGAATGAAGAATCTGTAAATTTGACCGAGTTGTAAGTCTTTCGCTTCTTTCAATGCTCCAACGATGTTTTCCCTCTCCGTATCTCTCTCTCCCTGCGAAATGAACGCCTCTCTCTCTCTCCTCTTCTCTCTCTGTTTCTCTCTCTCTCTCTCAGAAACCTGATTCGAGTGGCAGTCTAGTTGGTTGATATATTTGCACAAAAGGTGACCCCCTCTTCTCCAAATACAGCCCCCTCCTCTCTTTTCCTCCCTGCCTCCTCCCCTGCCAGGCTCTCCACCTCGGTTGCAATGAAAAGACTTGGTTGACTAATCGCGTAGGTCTGCTGGGGCCCCGCGGGACTTCTTTAAAGAAAGTTAAAAGTGATTTTATCATGAGGCTGGGTGACTCATAGCAAACCCTAAAACTGTAGCTGCGCTTCAAATATTAATAACTACGTTTCTCAGAGAAGATCTAGATTGTATAAATCAGAAATTAGTTTGCTGCTGCTAAATAACATTTTAACATCACATGAAATGCACTCATGAAACTGAGAAGTGTAAGATAAGTGCGGTTCTTGCATGAATGACGCCCTGGGCAAGCCCCCTCCTAAATATGCAAAGTATGAAATTCTGGATCCTGTGTCTGAAACATGTTGGAGGGACCCCATGTTCACCTGGACTACATTATGGTTTTATGCAAGATAGAAACAATAAACATAGTCTCAACTTTACCTTCACATTGAGAAAATATGAAATAGAAAAGAATAGTTAATATTACTATTTTCTTATTACAAACATGGAAGATAGAAGCCCCTGAGACTATGCTGCAAAGTGTTTTTACTTTGCCTTCGTTTCAAGTATTATGATAATGAATGCTGTTTTAAAAACATAAATTGTAACTCAGTTTATAAACCCTGCCTGGTGGACCAGCTTGGAATAAAAAAAAAAATGCATTTAAGTGATATTAGCTAAAAAGATAACTCAGTTCTCAAGAGCCAAGCAAAAAGAAAAATGCCAATATTACAACAAGATATTGTCACAGAGTTTAATGATGATGAAGCAGCCTACAATTATATTAATTACTGTTATCTATTAATATATTTTGATTGTTTTATTATTTTGAAGTATACTTGGAAGTTATTTATGTAATAGCGTGACAGTAAAGTGAAAAAAGCTGTAGCAAATAAACTTAATTATATATGGAGATGTGAACCGATTAACTGCTGATTAAATATGAAATTGGAAAAGAGACTATTTTGCATTTGTACACATGGGAAATCATCTCCATCTAATAATGGTTGGAGGAGAGCTAATTTTTCCAGGTACTCTTACTGTTGGAGGAATCATATATACATATATAAAAATGATGTTTGGCAAAAATAATCAGTTTATTTTCAATCATTTTATCCCACAACATAAAGAATCTTGTTTGTTACACTTTTAACAACAACAACTACCTTTTTTCCCAGATGTTATTCAGAAAGATTGTTGGATCAACTGGACACAAAGATGTTCATAGCATGTTAAGCTGTCTGTCATTGTCTGACATACTATTCATTCCTAGACACATAATCCCTCCTAAATTTGTTAGGGTATTTACAGGGTGTATCCAGAAGTCCCAACAAGCTTAGTTTTTCTTATTTAACATACTGTATTTATGTCTCAGTACTTGGTATAATTTGACTCATAAAACTGTAACATAGCAAATCCTATAATCTTGAGACTGGACAACATAACTGGCAATTATTCCAGCATCACCCAGTGTAATAAAACCAGTGTACACTTCAGTGGACAACGCAAATATCTATCTCATTGTAGTTTCCTTCAGCCGGACACTATGGCATACTAAAGCATCAACGTGGCCTTCAGGTTATAAAAATCCTACAAAGAGCGGTTGTATTCAAAGACATGCATTCCTAACATAGCTGGCCCATAACAGCTGGTTAATATTTTCTCAGCCCTGTTTGAAGAAAAGCTATACCAGCAACCTGTTCCATGTCACCAAGCGCACACAGCAGTCACATCTTAGGATGGGATCTGTTAGCTGAGCTCCCAAGAATGCGCACTCACAGCTGCTCTTCACATAGAGGACACTCGGAGGAGAGTATAAATCTACTGAGAGTTTATTGGGACATAGACAAGAGGAGCATCTAAAGCCCTTTCTTTCTCTAAAAGTTGTTCATCCCATCTATTCTTGGATTTAACAGCAGGAGAAAGAGGCAAGTCTTCCCAGCAGCCTCCAAACATCAATACAGCCAGTGAGTCCTAATATTGACCCACTCATAATCATCTCTCTGTGCTGTTGAGACATAAGATCCACTAACAAGTGTCCTGTCCTGTGGTGAAGGACTTGGCACAGCATGGTCCTTTTTTTCCTGCCTTACGTAAGGCCTGTATCATGCTGCATTGCTGTGGAGAATGCTGATTTAGCCTAGCATGGGCGATTTTTTTTTTTTATGTAAGGCTTTTAGTCATACGTACAGTAGCAGAGATTTACTGGGCTGGTTCATTACCTAATGGACCTGCAGTAGTGGAGAGGAGTGATGAGGACAGAGCTGGGAATGGAATTGGATTGTAGATGTAACAGCAAAGGAGAAATGAAGGGAAAACGTACATGATAATAGAGGACATAGACTGATTAAAAGATTAAAAGAGAGTAAACACGGACGTTCCAAGTCACTTTCTCAGGCTTGTCTGGTGAGGCACATGAAGCAAAGTTAAGACATCAAAAGGAAGAAACTAACGAGGTAATTATGTCAGTCAGGTGACATTTCATAATGTCAGAGGGAATCCTTCTTCAGGGAAAAGGCTGTCTGTGTAAAGGGCCTTGTGAAAGTATTTACAACCTCCAAATCTTTATACTTTTTTCACAAACACAAAGTTCAACATAGTTTTGGGGTGTTTATGTTGAGACTAGCACAAAGTAAAATAAATGTACATCAGGAGTATTCTTAAAAAACCTACTGAGTAACTGATCAAACATCTGATTTGGTATTTTATAATGTCAACAGACAAAAACATAATTATATGCAAAGTCTGATAGACTAAAATGTAAAAATGAATACAAATAAATGACGAATAACAATAATAACCTTTATTTAACCAGATTTATCCCATTGTGACAAATTACATAAATGATATATACTGTATATCATAGATATATATGAGAACAGAGTAAAGTACTTCCAGTTACAATGTATAGTGTTTACGGTATATTCACTTCCACATGACAGTATAACCGGTTCAGCAGACAAAAATAGCTTTACATCAACAAAGATTGTGTACAAACAAGAAGGTTCACTTTAACTTAAGCTCCAGGTTTAGAACAAGTACATTATTTTTGGTTTAAACATGTTTGTTCCTCATTCAGTGAAGTTATTCACAGTAAGGAGATTATCGAGAGGTTTTACTCAAGTATTAAAATACTCTAAACTAAAAAGTACAGTGTAATAAAACTAGATTTTAAAAAAAGTTACTCAAGTAAATATAACAGTCAATGTAACTAGTTTGTACCCACGTCTGTCTGTTAAGATGAGTTTCTCTCCTAGAAGAAGCCACTGAAGGAGCCACCACTAACTTCCTACTTTTCTCTAAGTCAATGACTTGATTCAATCTCCCAGGTGTCCTTTGATGGAAAACTATTTTTAACCAATTTGAATAATAAACAGAATTTGACTGCATTGTTTGATAACTAGGTTCTATGTACAACTGGATTAAATTGACTTTCTTCCATCTAAAGCGTCTTCAGATGACATTTGTGAAATTTAATTTAATTGCCACTCTATTTTCAGAAGATTAAAAGTACTTTGTAAGATGTTTTTATAACATAATCCAGTGTTAAACGTCTACAAGTATGAATTAAAGGTATGGATTCTTTTTTATCTTGATCAAAAGTGTTTAACACCACAATGTGTATTCTATAAAAATCTGTATTGTAACTTCCTTCCACATCACGCCATTGACACTGCTACCAAAGTACATTGGTTTTGCTTGCTTTGTTGCCTTTTAAATCAAACCAGGTGCATTTGTCTCTAAAAGTTGCCTGAGTTCTGTTTTCCTCTTTAATCCATCCATTTCTCTTCTGCTGACACAGAACCAGGCTGCAGCTGAACCACACCAAGCCATTCCACATGCCTCTCTGCCTTGGTATGTTCCCAGGGCAGGTGGGGTTTAATCACCTCAGTTTCCTTCAAACAGACATGTCCTGAATATCTCCAGTTGAGGTGGATCCAGAGGGCATTCTGCTTGAAATCCCATGTGTATGCAGCTTACATCTTCTAACGTGAAAAAGGATCTATCCTGCTCCGAGTGATATATGTTCAGGCTAGTCTCTCTTTAAAATAAATTTGACCTAGTTGAACTAGTAGATCATGTTGTTTTTCTCCAGAGTTCTTATGCACAGGATGTGTTTAGAATGCAGATCGGCTGAACGATTTAAAGTTTTGCTTTTAGCTTCAGTTCAACAGTCAGGTGCATTGCATCAGTACTGAAGTCACAACAACCTTCTTGTAAATGTCAGACTTCATCTTTCCATCAGTGATGAGTAAGACTATGTGGTATTTGATCTCCCTCTCCTGGGGCTTCCAAGCCGAGGAGGAAAATCCTCTAATTCTCAGAAATACATAATGGGCTCTAAGGGTGTTTTCATCCAGTTGCTTCATATTCAGCTACAGTCTTACAAGTTTTCTGAAGGAGCCAAACTCAATTCAATGAGATTCTCAGCTTAACTTGTTTGCAGTTTAAGTCAGCAATTTATTCTCATGGCGAGCATATATTTAATTTGCTCTTTTAATCATCATCATTCCTGTTTGGAATGATTATACAGGCTTAAATATGTTAATATAGCTTTAGTATTATTTGAGTAAATGTCTTGGCAAGTTGCACCTCAACCACATATGTTGTAGCTATTAAACATCTGGCATAATCCAGACTGGATTTTTGATAACATTTAACTCAAAAGGTAGGTTGATATGGATGCAGTTTTTCAGAATAATCTACACACTTCCAGTAAGACTATTGTCAGGCATCAGGCAAAGCATAATGTTTGATTTGTTTGGGATCATTCTCCTGTTAGAACAACCAGCTGCATCCAAGTTTCAACCATCTGATTAATACCATCAGCCGCAGAGTGAATGAATTTGTTTGTGGTTTTCAAGAACTACAAGTTTGATATAATCAGAGACGGAGAGGTTGCTAGCAAAGAAAGAAGCCTTTGCTCAAAAAAATTACTGGAATTTGCTGCTGCCCCCCAAATGGCTTCTGGGGAAAGGTTTTATTGTTAGAAGAGATTCAGCAATTTGGCCACAATAACTAGAGTTCTGTTTGGAGGACTACAGTACATACCTTTAAACCTGCAACACTAACAACTGTGCTATGTTGTGAATTAAAAACTGATGGTTAAAACAACTTTTTGTTCTAAGAAGAGAATGATCTTAAACCATCTAGCTTGTGAAGTGGGTCCAATATCAATCCTGTTAATGGTTACACCCTGATACTTTAAAGTTGGGTCTGTGCCAGAAAACCAACCAATTTAAGTGACATCATTTTTTATAAGAAAAGTGGTCAAATATCAGCCCTAATTATGCCAAAAGACTGTTGGTAGTTGTAAAGATTTAACCAAATTTCAGTGAGGGTGTTTATTTTACCATGCCTGGGTAACTGGGTCTATATTAATAGTTGTACATTTTTACAAAAGTCCACTGGTCACACCTGTGTGTGTAATTATTACATAAAACTGCTTCCCCAATTCTTGCTATTAAAAATCACCAGAGCTGTGTGTCAAATACTCATTCCATCTCGAGACCGATCACAATTTATATGACATTCATGACAATCTCTGGCCAAAACAACATGAGGCAGATGCATAATGGTTTTAGAGCCCATTTCAGGGAAGTTGCAAATCATAGCCTCGTTTTTTTCTTTTTTCAAGTAAACACATCAACACATAAGAACAATATGAAATGATGCAATTTTCTTCAGAGTGGCCAAGCCACAGTGCAACAGATGTGCACTGTAGAGCTTATAGAGCAACCTGTCAGAATGACATATTGACAGATCCATTCTATACCTCTCTTAATGGCTCTCACTAAAATGATGACATGCAGAACATCACACTACATAGCAGCTCTGCCAACACAGAGTTGTCAACATGGTTTGACATGTGTTGAACCTCAGTGTAAGTTGAGTGTTACACTGTCAAAATTACAAATCAGCCTATTTTTTAGTCCCTTGTTTAATATGATTTCCACCCCCACTCCTTGTCAGAAATGAGGTTACCTGACAGAGGGAATATTTGACACACTGGCCCTAAAGCGAGAGGATAAAGAGAAATAGAGACATGGGGGAGCTACAAAGGGAACAGGGATGTGTAATGAAAGAATAATGAAGAGAGCAGATTAGGAGAGGAAGAGGAGGAGAGAGCTTTAATTCCAAAGTCAGAGGATGGGTAACACGTAGCCCCAGGGAATAAAAGCACAGAGAAATAAGAAGAGGAAAGATGAAAAGTGAAGGTAGCTGTAATCTCATATTAATTCTCATGTCCCAACGTTGTGGCAAAGAATGATATGCTGAGGCTCCTTCCTTCGTTTCCCCCATGATGCTTTGATCTCACCCTTTGTTTCTCTCCTATGTGTCCCCACTCTCTCTGTCTTTTTGGCAGGGCCACAGACAAAATCATTACAGTTTTCTGGGCACTGATGCACAGTGGGCAGTGAGTCACGTGAAACCTAAGTCATAATGACGGACAATGCACTGTGAAGAATCCATTTCCAGGGAACTCAGCATTACACACGCATTCTTGTTGTATTACTTGGCTTTCCTGCCAACCGGAGTTGATGATCTGTACAGCCAGCAGTGTTGTCACTGAAATGAATCTAATATGATTAACCACACATCGTTTTTTTTAATCTAAGATGCGATGTGGTTTGATGTGAAACGGAAGAAACAACAGCAAGGTTTTAATGACATGAACCGAGCTTCAACACAGCTGTCTTTGTTTCCTGAAAAGTGTCACAGTGGACTGTAAGCCTGTCATGATGCCACCCACTCCCAGAGTGGCTTCATGGGTGGATCTGTCACTCTGAAAGGAATATACAGAATAATATGGGATACTTCTGTGCCTACAGGTTAAGGTCATGTTTGTGGAAAGTGATTCTCATTCATGAGTACTTTGGAATTTTAAAATATCATCAACAAATTGATTCATTTCAGCGGTATAATTGAAAAAGTGAAACTTGTTAGTTGCGCACAGAGGAATGTATTTCAAGCATTTAATCGAGCAATTATTGATGATTATGGCTTACAGCTAATAAAAATACTAATACTCGTTTCTTAGAAAATTAGAACATTACACGAGACCAATAAAAAGGGTGTAAATTCAGAAATGTCAGCCTGCAAAGCTGTGAATTGTGTAGTGAATGGATATCAATACTTAATACCTGCTAAGAGCTCCTTCTGCATGACTTTCTGTATCCAAGTAGTGAGACATGGAAGCCCAGGTTGCTATAGTGGCCTTCAGCACATCTTTATACTTAGCTCTTGGTCTCATCTTCCTCAAGACAAAACTCCAAAGATCTTCTACTTAATTTAGGTCAAGCCAGTCAGACGTAGTGATACCATGTTAATGAAACCAGATACTGGTACTTTTGGCAGTGTGGGCAGTTATCAAATCCTGCTGGACAGCATCACGAGTTGGAAAGCATGATGTTCTCAAACATTTCCTGGCGTATGGTACAACAAAAAGCGATAACTTGCCCTAAAATTCAGCATTCACTGTGGAAAATTTATGTCGTACATCAAGCAACTTGGATTCCACATCAGTGTGTGATGACGAGTAAATCTCTGGTCAAAACAACACAGTCTACACCTTCTGGATCTTCCCTAAACTCAACAGGGCTTTGCATCACAATCTTCTCGAAAATAGGGTTTTGTTTGCTGTATTTATTTCTGCTAGAGTTTTTCTTCTACCTAACTTTTCTTTAGTATGATTCTGGACACTGAATCATACTAAATTTAGTGTATGATTACTTTTTTCTGCATTATTGGTTATATGCAACACTAAAATAAACACTCAAAACATCTATGTAATAAATCTAGAATGTTCCTTTTTGAATTAAATAGTAAACCTTTGATAATGTAATTTGATGAGACACATTTCTGCATCCACATTTTCCAATTGAGTCTTACCTAAAACATATTCAAATTGCAATTTGTCTATAAAGAATCTCTCTGCAGAAGGGGACAATCATTATGTAATTTCCAGACCTTATGAACAGAAAGGAAAATTACAGCACCATTACAAAAAGAAGCCTTGTGATTAAACTGGGATATGGAGAGCGATTTTGATTCACCTCTGTGTGGCATTCAAATAAATCTCTCACAAATAGTTTGAACCCCCTGAATAGTTCAGTGTCACAGAGATGTTCCAAAGCCTCATCAAACATAATTTTCATCACATTGCAAGGAATACACTTCAGAACAGCATCTATTTTGTTCAACTTTACATGAGCCACTCTCTATAGGGAAAATCTATTTCTATGAATTTCTGTATTGGATCATCTTGTTTTTTAACATGCTTTTCTGAGCATTATTGATACAGTATTAAAAACTTTTTCTTTTTGATATGAGGAAAAATAATTGTTTTGTGAGTTTGTTTGTTTTATGTGAAAAGCAACCATTTGTTTTCTTCCTCATCTATAAAACATTATCCAAAAGCTTAGGAAACCTTTTTATATTTTTGCTCATATATTGTCAACAACTAAACTTGAATCACTACTTGAGACTGAACATGCTCCTCATAGAGTTATGGTATAAAATCTAATTTTGCTACCATAAATCCACTTCAATATAAAGTGAACAAAGATGTTTTTGTATTATTAAATTAAATGGCATCATCTCTTATGACTGTTTTCCAATACAATGTCTGTTAATTATATATATTTTGGCTAATCACATAAAAAAAAAATCTTGCATCCTTAATGAAAAGTAAGCTGAAAGAAAAAGAGAAGTGGGAACAGAGAGAAAACAAGAACATATGACTTTTCTATAAATTCCAAATGTAAATTTTAAGCAGCTTTTATTCTCAAAAACTACAGCTGGCTTCCCTTCAGAAATGTTTTTAGCAAGGGATGTTAATGTCGTTTTCAGAGGAAAATTAATTAGGAATCAGCTCTTTTGCCTTCAAAGTCCCCAGTGCATCCAGCGCTGCACTTTGTGTTGCGCA
This sequence comes from Alfaro cultratus, assembly GCA_903066825.1. Taxonomy (NCBI): domain Eukaryota; kingdom Metazoa; phylum Chordata; class Actinopteri; order Cyprinodontiformes; family Poeciliidae; genus Alfaro; species Alfaro cultratus. The sequence goes on from CAEFZX010010691.1 coordinate 13,577, forward strand.
TTAACACATATTCACAATCCGGCATGCCTGCTGGGCTTTGTGGACTTTATCAACCCTACACCAACTCAACGTTTGCGTCGTGCTCATATTCAGACCCTCAGGCTTTGAATGGGAATTCATAAACTATTTTACAGAATATTAATCATCCTTTGCCACTGAATGAATTGCAGGCAAGTGCAATTTATCTGTGTCCTCCCCAGCGGTTACAGCCGAAATATGAAAGTGTTCCCACCTCTGTCAAACTTAAATGGTGTATTTATGTGCACACATTCTTATTTGCATGTTGAGACCTTCTTTGGGGGCTTGCTAAGATTATACGCAGCATTCTGATTCACTTTTGATGGGTAATATCCCCCAAAAGACACATTAATGGTTGTGCAAACAGTGGAGTCAAAGTTGCTGTGGATGTCAGCTTTTAAAGAGCAACAACTAGGTCAGAAACATGCAATCTCATAATTTACCTGCTATAAACAGCAGCGAGAGCAACCTTAGTCTTAAAGATAAATGGTCTATACGTGTAGAGCACCCTGTGGCTTATCTTAGTCATTCACACACTGTTGGTGGTAAGCTATACTGCAGCCACAACTTCTGACAGAAGTGAAACAAGGACACATCGACTGACAGATGAAACAGAGGTTCAAACCAACAACCCACCAGTTATAGAATGACTATACCTCCTAAGTTAGGAGTTTATTATCCCCTCATCTGTTACCGCAGATGAGGGGATAATTCTAGGACAGTCAAGTTAAATCTAGTCAAAGGAGGACCAGTTCAGGTGATTATCTAAAACAATCTCAAACATTCATAAAAGTCTGATCAAATAATATTTTCACTGTTTTAACACCCTAACTTTTGTATGAGATATTAGACTTTTTTTTAACTTAGGTTCCATCTACTGGGTGTAGCTGTAATTTGAAATTCAAGCAAGCGAAGATGCTTTACTGAATAAAGGAACATGTGATGAGAAGCCATTTTCATGAACAGGCACCTGAACAGATGTACTTAATAAAGTGGCAAATAATTAGCAAATAAAAATAAAAATGACAGACGTAGTTTTGCCAACCACCGATAATCAGAATTCAATCAGCAGATCATGATTGGCTGCCCTTATCAATTAGCTTTTACATGGCAATGTGTGCACTTTGTGGTCCAACAAAGGGCCCCATCTGTGTGTGTCCAATGAACCTGAACATCTTTATTGATGTGGCCCCCCCACCACAAGGTGCAGAAAAGCGTGCCCGTCTAAAACACGGTGCTCCAGACAGGGTGTTTCTCACGGAGCACACGCACATACAATGCAAGAAAAAGAAAAGACTGGATGATCTCCTGTATATCATGCTGACTGTCAAATATTTCACCCTTTATTTTGCTCTTGTATAATTTCTCCCAGTCATCCCTCTGTTCAATCAACCTGGACCGCCTGATCGATTCTGCCATCTCATTCTGCATTCTGTCACTTTCTCTTTCCAGCTGAAACTAACTCCCTCTCTCCCCATCTTGTCCATAAAGTGGGGGTAATTACCTTATTACAGCCACAACAGGGGTCCGAGAAACTGCAACACTTGATCATGCATTAAGGCTGACTGCAGGAGGGCATTAAGTCTGGGTGGAGTCAGAAAAGGTTGGGGTAAAATAAGATTTGGTGTGGAGAGTTAATTATTGCACGTAGAAGGACGAGAAGGACAAAAACACTATCTCCATGTAATGGGTTGTAACTCCTGCGGATGGTATGATAAAAAAAAGAATAAACATAGTACATCTACAGGAAAGGATTGACTGGAAACAGAGAAGCAGACTAATGTATTTCAGACAGCGCCAAATCAACTTGGGGCAGGAGATAGAGAGAAAGACCGGAAAAGAAGAGAGAACAGAAAGAGGTGGTTTCTGTCAATAAAAGCAAGAGGGAATGTTTGCAAGCCGACGGGCTCCCTGTGGCTGTCTGTGTACTTTGTTTAGCTTGACTTGAAGGGCTGGACAGAATGTTTGGCATGATGAGATTTAATGCAACTCTGTAGCGAGCTGCCAGTGGGAATGTGACTGGTGGCTGTGCTGTAGATCACGCTGCTTGAACAGCACAAGATGAGACAGCTGCGTGAGCAGCTAAAGAAGCAGTATTGTGCAGAAAGGGGATTTGTTTTGTAAATTTAACAATATATTTTAAAAGGAATGAAGTCAATATGTACTGGGTGGCTGCTTAAAGGCACTGTTGGCTAAGGTTGTCTGTTTGAATCAATACTTGTTACTGTAATCAATTGGCAGCAGATGGTTACAGCTAGTAAGGAATTCAGCTGAAACATGAGTGGTCAGCTGTATGCCACTTAAGCAGAGTGCATTAGAGGCCCCGGCCCAAAACAAAAACATCAATTAGTGCCCCTGTCTGTGGGTGTTTCTGTATCCGCTCACACTCCTGGCAGATCACATGTTCATGAATCCTCTGAGTTCATTCGAGGCAAAACAATACTCCATATCCATTCCATTGTGAGTTAAGCATGACTCATATAAAGAGAAAGAAACTTGTAATGTCTTTATTGTCATGTATCATCATGACCTTGTGGTCATTCGTCATCACTTTCAAAATGTGGGGGAGTGCTGATGCAGCAATGGACAATGTGAAAGCGAACAGTCTTGTGATCATAGAGCACACTTTGGTGAGTCAAAGTGTGCACAGGGGAGCTGCTGGTGAAACTGATAAAATCTGCATTCTTTTGCTGTCTCTAACTCATTTTCTTCTAGGATTGCCTTGTTTTTACCACCCACGCATATCACCGGTGTCTTCATTGGGATGTGCAGGGATAGTTTTCTTTCACATATAATGTTTTACATGAAGGCCAAACAGTTCAGTTTTGGTCTCATCTAACCAGAGCTCCTTCTTCGACATGTTTCTGTCCCCCTTACATGTTAGGTCAAACTTCACCTCCAATGGTGTTAAATCAGCAATGGTTTTCTTCTTGTGTCTCTTCTATCACTGCAAGATTTGTGAAGTGTGCATTTGTTAGTGTGGCAAAAGTGGCAGCTTGGCTGGTACACTTGCGCCGACTTAAGTGTCACATACAAAACTGTTCAACGTGAACATTTTGCCCCCTGAGCAGTTTAGTACAGAGCCCGTCTGGTGACATGGGTGGCCACATGGTTGGTCACAACTTGCTAAGTCATGGACACAAGTTTCCCTCCCCCCAATTCCATCAGATAGCCTCAGTAGTTTACTGTGCAACACAAAGTATTAAATTGTAAAAAATTACCTTTGTGTGGATGTGTCCATTGTATGTTCGCATTGAGTGCATGCGGAAATTTGCATTGTAAAGTACACCTGAGAATGTGGGGGCATTGGCCCTATCCTTTTCTTTTTGAACTAGACTGCATTACCTTATCAAACATCACGTGATTACATCAAGTGGCTAATTTTCCATAAGATGGAGCCATGGGGCGTGCTGTGGTGGCGCAGTGGTTTAGCACGCCCCACGCTTGGAGGCCTCAGTCCTCAACGCAGACGTCGCGGGTTCGACTCCCGGTCCCGGCGACCCTCGCCGCATGTCCCCCCCCTCTCCTTCCCCCCCCCCCCGTCAGCCCACTGTTGTGGAAAATGCGAGCCACTAGCGCTGCAAAAAAACTCTTCGGAGAAAAAAATGATAAAAAAAAAAAAAAAAAAAAGATGGAGCCATAACCTCAAAATTTAAATGAAAACATTACCACATCACAACCTTTATATGAGCATTTCGGCTTTTCAGAGGGAACCTGTATAGCAAAAAACATGTCAGCTTCCTCTCTGTGCTTATGTAAGGTTAAATGATTGAATTAAATGAATTTCCCATCTGTCAGTAACATTTCTCTTTTTATCGCAGGATCATTCTTGCACCTTTGGCACCCCCCTTTCTCCTTTTTATTTTTCCAGTCGCATCTCTGAATGTAGAGAAACCCCCTGCACATCTGCATGCTGAGCATCTTGGTTCCAGCTGCGAATGAAGGATTGAAATGGAAATTGGGAAGGGGAGAAAGCACAGTAATGCTCCTCAAACACATACACAGACTCCCAACTGACAACCAGCCCAGCAGAGAGAGAAAGGCAATAAGTATGGGAGAAATTTTGGAAATTTAAGCACCAAAAGGAGAAGATTGAGAGGGAATGCAGACGATCAAGAAAGCATGCCTAAACTACTGAAAAAGTAGATCAAGAGCTTCTCTCACTGTCTGATACAGATACAAAGATGCTCTTCATGCACACACACAGTCTAATGGATGAGACAAGATTCATGTGAACAAACTTAGACTGGCCTGAGAGACGGCCAGACCTTGAACCTGGGCAGCTGAAGAAGTAGACATGCAATCTCTGAAAGGGTTGGTTTGTTGTGTGTGTGTATGTGTAGGTAACATTGTGTACTGCCAAACAGAAATGTACATCTCTTGTCTGATAAATGTGCAAAGTTGAGTTGAATGTTATCTGCATACTGCAGGACATTTTTAACAATAACTTGTTGTCAAAGAATGGGAGTGTTTCCTGTCAGCTCAGAAAATACGAATGTTCGTCAGAAAGTCCAGCGCTTTATCAGAACTGGCAGCAAAAAAAGATAGATCCTCTTCAGATTACAATCTGAATATTGAAATGAATCTAAATTCAACACCCACTTTTCAAATGTCAGAGGCCTGCGGGTGCGTTGCATTGCTATTCATGAGATTCCTGCGTCCCGGTGCCACAGCGGAGTGGCGTGTGTTAACCTCAGCTGGAACGGCCAGATGGGGAAAAAGGGAGGGCGATATTGAGCGAGACCGTGAGAGAACTGTATTCGGGAGAAATAATTTAACAGAGAAAACAGAAGCCAGACAGGCGAAACGCTGTATGTGCATTACACGCCACCCACTTTGGTCAGGCCCTAAGGCGAGTGCACAGAGTTAGCTGAATGTTGCATCAAACCCAGCTGGACCTGGCTGCAATATCAAATGCACTCTTAGAAAACTGGTCTCTGCGGTGTGCTTGGATTTCCACAGTGGGAAAAATACAATTTCTACTGTTGTCAGCAATCAAACACAGATCTTATTTTCAGTTGCTCCTGACATGTAAATGTGATCCAATTTAGTCCCAGAAAGAACCAGAAGCAAAATAATAATAATAATAAAAAAAAAGATGGTCACCTATTATTGAAAAATAATCATGTTATAGCATAAATGGCTCAGTTATTTGATGCAAATTGCTTATGTTGTAAATGCAAAACATAGTCAGAAGTTTCTCAAGAGATGTTTGTTGACAATTACACACAGGAAGTTTTGATGGCTAACAATGTTTCTGTTTCTCAGTTTTCCCATGATTGTTATATGCAGGCATAACCATTTGGGTGCCTTACAGACAAATGTTTTGTGATATTTTAGGCTAACAGAGTAACACTGCTGTTCAAAGTAAGTCATTTTTGGAGCAGGACACTTCATTTCTCATGTCTTGGTTGCTTTTATAGTTACAGATTTTCATGCTTTGCTTTTGTTCAAAGCAACAGTGTTGCTTCAGTAGTCAACAGCCACATGTAAAATGATGCTTTACTATGGTTTTTCTGACTACAACAGTATAAAAAATAATAATATATATCGTCCTGCTTCTCACCCTCCCAGCCATGTCAAAACGGCATGTAAAACTGCTCTGAACTCTGTTTCTCTAGATGTCTTTTAGGCCGTATTCAAATATAAGATGGACACCCAACAGAATGGCCCACTCAGAGGAGGGGGTGGGTGGGTATTGCTTATATCTATTGACATGCTTCAAAAATGTTCAATTAAATATATTAACTTGCAGTGCCTTATGGCCATGGGCACAGCAACAGCACTGTTTGCAAGCGCAATCAGACAAACAATGTTTCTGAATGAGCATAAGGTAATTGGTTCAGTTATTAGTTGCAAATTGTTTAATGCTGTAACTGTAAAGTAGAGTCAGACGTTTCTCTAGAGATGGTTGGTGAGAATTAGACACAAAGCTTTGATGGCATTTCAGAGGGTAAAAAGCTTTTTCCTTCTCAATTTTCCCATGGTTGTTAAATGCAAGCATGTCACACAAAAGCAAGGCTTCTAAATATGTTCACTAATACATATTTACAAAATAGTAGAGCACAGCATCAGCATCCATGTTCATTTTATGCAGCTACATCTTATTAGACAAAAAAAAAGCCATTGAAAAGTTGATTTTACTAAATTGGTTAAAAAATATAATCTTGTGTAGATTCATTGCATGAGTAATATACTACAAAGATTAATTTCTGTTTCTTTTTGATGATTTTAACTTACAGCTAACATAAGACCCAAAACATAAATAAGTCTCAAATAAAATGGTAAAAATGAATAACCGTTTTTAGTTCTGAAATGTTCACAGAGAGATGTATCTGAGTATATTACTAGGAAAGGTAAGATAAGATAATTTTATTAGTCTCTCATAGGAGAAATTCATCTCTAAGTGGAAGGAATGATTTGTTCAAATTTGTTCATTGCAAGTTGGTGAAGAAAGAGACAAACCAAAGCCATAAAATGCAACCACGACAAAATTTACTGAACGAGACAGGAGAACCAGGAACTCTGCAGAGTGAAAGAGACATGTTATGATTTTAACAGCATGACAAAAGCCTGGAAATAGATTCCCAAGGTCTACACACACATGCACATAAACACTGCACACCTGGGCGGAGGTTATAAATTCTTCTCTAGCAAACAGATAGTAAAACCAACCCCATACAACTTGTTGACTACTTGAGGGTAGAGGCTATAGATTCTGAAGAGTGTAGCCATACATTTTTGGATTGACACTTGGAGAAAGTTGAAATAATCCAAAAATAAATACAGAAACAAGACAAATTTGTGGTGACCTCACAATTCCTCTTTGTTTAATCTCTTGGGATCATCCAGAGTCTCTTTTTGTGAGAACTGAATGGGCTGTAGCAGAAAAAGGCAGGTTTGTTTTTGCTGATCCATTTCTTGATGTTTTGGTTCATTATTCTGCAAGAACAAGCCATTTACCATTTTCTGCTGTGACCTGTTTATGGCAGTTCAGAGAAGGACCTTCACCCTGGACAGGTTGGCAGTTTGCACATATTCCAAATATATTTAATATACTTCTAATCCAGAGCCACCTGGATTGTTTGTTGCTCAGTCTCATCTAAGGAGAGCAAGCAATTCCAGTTAAACTCCAGTAGAGTTTAGCTAACTCCATATGTTTTTGTTTGTAATGGTGGGACTGAAGTGTCTTTTTTTCCCCATCATCTCTTCTAAACATTTTTTTCTGCACATAGATAATATGGCAATATGGCAACTTGGTGACCCCAGTATGTTACTCTCTTCTGAAGTAAGCCCTAGACATTTATTTTTTATCTCCCATAAAATTCTGCTGAGTAGTGGCAAGATATGGTTAGTAGCATCACAAATGACTAATTTTACATTCCTAAGAACCATGATAATTTCTTAAAATGTATGAAATAAAATATCCTTCAGAAATATTTAGGTGCCACTTCTGATCTTGCTTTTAAATAGTTATTACCATATCACTTAAGACTTTTTGAAATTTATGCAGCCATAAATTTCAAAAAGTACAATCAGACAAACAATGTTTCTGAATGAGCATAACATAGCACACAAACTATGTGCTAGGTTAACATAGTTTGTGTGCTATGTTAACCTAGCACACAAACCAGTTCTGAATGACAAATAGGATAAAATAAACATAAGAGGAAAATAGGGAAAAAAAATAAATTTTGTTAGAGATTGGAAGCTTTCTTTGCCTTAAATTTATCTCTGCAAAAAATTGAGCAATTTTTGAGCCAAAAGTTTTATGTTCATGCTAAACCCCACACAGAATCAATCTCAGCAGAAGGTCTTAAAATGCAACATGAGTCTACAGTTTCATCCCAAGGAGTATCTCTAACATCTTCATATTCACACAATTTTTAAACCTTTTCTTTCCTCCACTTAAGTGACCTCGATCTGAGATGTGTGGGGTTTTTAGGCTGAACATCCAGGAGTCTGGTAGAAGCTGCTCTGTTGGCCGAGTTCTTAAAAGATTTGGACACTTTCTGACACTTACTTGGCATTTCTTTGAAGACATGCCATCTCTCCCACAGACATAGATAGTGGAAGTGGTAGAGAAATGCAAGGCTGGAAAAACACAAAGTTTCTTCCATAACATTCAGTTAGTGTCCAGTATCTCCACAGCCATTCGGTGTCATGCTGTCTCTCTCTGTCGCTCTTTTGTTCTGCACTGAAGCCATGAACCCAAGGCATCAAAGTATGACTGACTTTTAAGCTTCTGAACGTGCACACGCTGAAGAAATAATACAGGCTTTCCACATAAACACGTGCACATATTGCACACCATTCAATTGAGACAGTTCGGCTGGCTGAGCAGACAGCATCTGTTCTGCACCCCGTCATCCTCCCTTTGTACCCCACCCTGTGTGACAGGTGGAGGGGATTCAGACTCAAAAGCTAAGCAGCCACACATTCAAGTCACTGACACACACACAAGCGTGCAAACACACCTGCTGTGGGCCGTGCAACAGTGTCATGTGGTGCCAGGCAGACTGAGCGGCACGTTGCATGTTTACACCACCTGCTCTCAGGCCAAACAGGACGAGGAATTAGAGTTGACAGCACACAGATGAACAACAACACACATATAGAAGACAGATGTACATAGTACCCTCTGACTGTCAAGTCTTTCTTTCACACAAAATGAAACACCATCCATCTATCAGCTGCTCTTAGATGCAGCAGCAGAGGAGTGTGTGACCCTGACTTCTGTCCAGGCAGGGGTCAGTTACTGATATCAAGGTAAAGATTTTAAAAAGTTGCCAGCATGGAGGAGCAAAAGTTTTCTGCTGAACCATTCCTACAATATGTTATTTTCTTACAGTGAAAAAGGTTCAAAATTGTTTCCAGCTGTATGTAGCATAGGATAGCTTCATAGTGGATCAGCTGGATTCTGGTGTTTCTCCACTTTTCCTCTTGACTATAAAACATTGATTTTCCAAATGGAATGCAGAATTTAATTTGGAGGTAAAACCATTCTGATGTCTAGCTCAGTCATGACGTAACATAAGGAACGCCACAGTTGAAGCAACAGTTGTGTGTTCTAGACTGGCCTGTGTCTTGTGATACCTGAAGCACCGCGTCCAGTCACAGTCCAAACCATCCGATTCTCCTCCAAACTCTTATGTGGACTACAGTTTCCTCATTGCTTGTGTATTGTTTGCCACTCTTTTTTCCTTCCACTAAGCTTTCCAACTTTGACATGCTTTGGAAACAGCTGCCTTATTTGTTAATCACCTTTTGTAGCTAACCCTTCTTGTGGTGAGTGTCAATGAACGTTTGGCAAACAGCTGTCAAGTCAGAAATCTTCGTGAAGGTTAGGTCACAACATTACATGTTTCTTTTAAACATGTTTAATTGGTTTAATTTAGTAATCAAATCATCTGATAAAGTGAATGTTGGGTTGTGAGCCATAATCATCGAACATTCCTAAAATATATGCATTTCTATATAATGGATCTAAATGTTAGTTTTTTTTTTTATTGATTTGACATTTTCAGTGGTATTATGGCTGAGATAAATGTGTATTTCTGCATAAAACTCAAATCAAAATAAACTAACAAACTGGAGAAATTGTAAATAATTTTGGCTACAGTACAAACAATTTAAGTAAACTATTTAGATTATATTATATACTTGATTTTCACTTTCAAATTATGAGTATAATATTTTTTATTGAATTTTTAATCTCATACCAACCCATGCCTACTTTTATCACATGCAAAGTTTTCTCAGTGAAGCTCACCTCTTCAGTGAAACAGCTTTGACCTTTTGGCCCATAATTTCTGTAAACAGTCCAGCAAACAAGGACAAACCCACTGCAGATGGCATGAAACACACAGCATGCCGTTTCGAGATTAGATCACCACCAACGGCTTAAGATTCAATATCAAGCACACGGAAGATTTAACTTTCCTTTCAAGAAGAAAGTCAAGATTTGGTTTTAAAATTGCAAAGTGAAGTGAAACTTGAAATCATTCAATATGAAAACAATGCAGATTATGAGAATACATTGCATTCTCCAAACAGGAAGCATAGTTGTTATCCTTACTGGGCGGGCTGCATCTGCATTCCCCCACTGCTCAGTTGACTCGATGTGACAGGGCTCTGGGAATGCTGGGAAAACTTTCTGGGGAATGTCATGTCTTCAGAGAAAACATGCCACAGGGCATGAAGCTGTGGGCTGACAGTGTGTGTAGGCTGTCCTGATAGCGGTTCTATTTGGAGAGGCCTGAGCCGCAGCGAGGCATTTCTTAGTTATCTACGCCTTCCAGCCCCGAGGAGGTGAGAGGCAGGTCTGCATCCATTCCCGGAGTGATCAGGCTCCCGGCTGCCAGAGACCTGGCTGAGAGAGGGTGAGCGAGAAGGTGCAGCCACCCCCATACCAGCGCAGGGGTCTGACTACTTAAGTTTGCTTTTGTTAAATGTGGTAATTGCTCAGCAGCAGTGAAGCCTGCTGATAATGACAAATGGTGCACAAACAAGTAGACTGACTGCAAAGGAAATTGCCTGGAAAGAAGGGATATACTCTCCCTATTTATAGATAAAATCTACAGCCACATTCAAGTGCAGTGTGGAGAAAACAGAAATAAGTGTGTCGAGATTCCACACATTTCTATCTTCCACTCAAGGACATGTTGCTTCTTCTCTCCTCTAAATTACAGGGTAGAAGGAAAAAGCACAATCAGGATGGGGGTGGGGGAAAAGAACCGGAGGAGGGGGAATGGACAAGGTAGGAAGCAATGATGGGTTCAGGTGTTTAGAAACAGCTGTTCTCCAAATAAAAACAGCAGGGAGTGGGTGGACAGAGGGCCGAAAGAAGGGAAGATTGAAGGATGAGGGAGCTAGGATAGCAGCATGAAAAGACTACAATGTATTCTCAGAGAGAAGTGCAGAATAATTGGAGACTGTTATGACTGATACAGACAAAAAAATAAAAAAAAGACAGCTGTACACTCAGTCCGGCGGGACAGCACACAATGCACTGTGTACTGTACACACATTGATAGAGAAGTTGACAGACTGGGAAACACAGCGAGGCTTACTGTCAACAAATAAAATATCTTCCAAACACAGGAGTCAGAAAATACTCGCTTTGCAGACAGGGTGAGCAGAGCTGAGCTTCACGGTGCAGATCCTCCAGAATTCACTCAAATTAACTAAATAAGCCTGTTGTAACATCATTATATGCACATATACATGCAAACTAGAGCTTTACAACTCCATCTTCAAGTTCAGATGAGGAAGATTAAATAAATGCCAAATGCTAATTTAACAACCTTCACCCTGGTTATTCTAATTAAATTCAAACATTTAAATGGGTTTTCAAGGATTTGCTTTAATTAACAAGTGATGCATTTCAGCTGTTTATTTTTACAGCTCACCGCTTTAAAAAAATGTTGATGCTTTATCCAACAATATTAGCTAAAAATTGAGTGGAAGGACAATTTTGTTTTCTTTCCTAGTTTACTGAAGGACTACTTCAGAATCAAAGTCCTTAGATCTGGAGTAGTTTATCAAGACAAAATCCATGCTAGTTAAGGAAGTTAAAATTTCTTGCTTTGTGTCATTTGGAAAGCCAGTTCATCTGGTGATGTTTGCCCATTTTTCTCTCCACTTTATGGATTTCATTTACCGGCAGCACCTGCCCACACTGCCAATATCTGGTCTAATGGCTGTTATCACCCAAGCTTGATGGACCAGCAGACTGCCAGACCTGAAGCCCATAGAGAATCAGTGGAGTATTGTGAAGGAGACCCCAGTCACAGAACAATGCAATGAACTAAAAGCTGCTCTATGTCTCTTCGCATCAATGTAATTCATAAAAAAGAAGCCCCAACCAAGATGTGTATAAATACACTATAATACATGAATGGGTGTTCAGTTGGCTAAATTTTCAGCAATAAAATTCTAATCCTATTCAAATTTTAGTCGACTTTAAAATAGCTGCAAGTCACAAACAGAAACTAAATAGATCGCCAAGAGTAATTCCATTTTCTGTAAGAGTTTAATTTCCAAACCAACCTTTTTGCTGACATTCATCTGTACTTGATGCATTTCCCACACCCCTTGAAGCTGCAGCAGTTCATTTCCATTATATTCAGCCAATCTTGACAGCTTTTATACTTTTAATCCAATTTCGGTTTCCACGTTTTTAAAAAGCCTTATAAATAACCACTGCATAAAAAAGTGGTTCAAGAGTAACAGCTTTTATATTTAAAAAGGAAATGGATGCATCTCTGTCCAAGATGATTCATATTCTGCAGGCTTTGGCACCCTCTACAGGATTGTAGACACTCAGCTAAATTAAGCGTCTCGTGCCCCGTCTCAATAAGCTTTAATTAACAGTGCAGACAGCCTCTTAAGCAAACCCAGACAGCCAAACCAAAACAAAAAGGAAACGATACAATGATAAAAACAAAAAACAACAACTTTGTACTGCTAAAATAATCATGTCAGTTTTATGAATAAATGGACTTAAACTAATGGTTTGCTATAAAAAAAAGTTTTTGAAAATTTTAAATGAAATTAGATTTAAGTCCAACATAGCAAATAGATTATTTCTTTTGTTAAAATGAATTAAGTGTAATTTCAACCTCCAGGTGGCACTGTGGTCCCCTGTATATTTTACTTGCAGATAAACTGTGGAGCTACTGAGAATCTAATCATCTGCTATTATTGTTCTTAAAACATTTGCTCATCATGGGATGACAACCAAATCTCTACAAGCTGAAAAAAGGCAACACGTGAACACAGTGGTTAACAATAGAGCTCTGATGTGACAGAAAGAGACGGCGCTTTAACAATCATGTCTGGCCATTTTCTGGAGCCTGCAATGGCTCAGTGAAGGAGCAGCTCTCTGTTCATGTCTTAAATATTTAATGAATACAGCACCCACAATTAGGCTTTTGAGTGAAGGTTCATATTTGATCACGAAAATGACATGTCATGCATTTAGCCTACTGCTTTAAAAAAAACAAAAGCTTTATGCTGAACATGATTTAAAATGTTCATTCTTTCTCAAATAACACACACACCAATTTTGACTTTGTCCAGAAAAAAAGGTTTATTAAACAGACTTCTTGTTTGCAGCTGCAACCTGTGGAGAAGAAAACAATATGTTATATTTTTAAATTCAGCTCTCTGCTTCTACAAATTTGTGAGTTTGGGGAAGTGGGGCATATGGTTGGTACAAATGGCTAACCATTTAATCTCCTTCAACTCCAATCTAATCAAACTTCCCATCTGCTTAATCTCCCATTTGTTCATCTTTTACTTCTAATTTTCACCCATTTCAGTTTCTGCAATAGTGTTTCAAACTGCGCCTCCAACACATGGGAGCGACTTACCATCAATTCACAAGGATTTAAGAGGAACAGATCTTGGAAACGAAATCGTTCTGTCACAGTTGTGGGTAATATCAACATTAATACTATAATACAGAGCAGAAGAGTTGCGATGAAGCCATTAGAAGCTACATAACGAGAGTTAAGTTGAGCCGCGCCAACATCTTGCCAAGTTTTAGTGCAGCAGGCAGGCAGGAAGGCGGGGCCAGCTCAGGTCTGCTCATCTGCATACTGCTCATTAGCATGGGTAAACAAGGAGAAAACTGGTGCCATACGGCAAACTCGCCAAGCATGAAATTCCCTCCTCATGTTTACCCCTTTTTACCCTTGGCTTGTCAAGACGTTGCTGCTTCTCTTGATTTTTGACAAGGCCCAACTGTGAGGGTTTGTTTTTAAACGAAGGGCAACGATTCTAATAACGTGCTGCAGAAGAAAATCTGCCCCAGGACAAGCGCCTCCAGAAAAGCTTTGCATGTCAAAGTGACACAGGGGGCTGGCGTCTTCCTGCCGTTGACACAATGCAGCATCAAAGCCACAACAACAACCTTGTGATGATGTCAAAAGCTTAATGCTTCACTCCGTTTGTCACTAAATTGAGCTACTGAAAAAAACTGAGGATGCAATAACATTAAAATGCTTAGAAGTACAAGATTGAAGCTTTTTATTTCAGCAATGAGTCTGACTTACAAATCCATATCGCACATTGTTCTCTCATAAGCTAGATCACATCTGGAGAAATCAGAACCAAATCAAATTTTAAGCAAATGAGAATTCCTACTGGATCCATCTTCCTACGTTATACATCTATAGATGGTTTTATAACATATTTGGCATTAGAGTGTAAAAGATTGTTGAGCTTTATAGTCTGCATGTCGCACAAAAGATAAAACCACACAACCGTGAAGTTGGCCTCGGGTCAGACAGTATAATGGGCTTTTCACTGCTTCGTTGGCATCTGGACCAACTCACATCAATCCTTTGAAAATTCTCAACTCTTGTTCAATCTGGATTAGATTATCCTATATTAGAAACAGATTCTTTAAAGCGCAGTTAAAATCTGAGACCTTTTATTTGTTGCAGAGTGAGCAAAATCAGCTTTGAAATCTAAATTTGGCCCAATTTAAATACCAAAGCACCTGTTTTAAAACCTGGCCTAAAGGAGGTTAAAAAGCTTCCAAATTGACTATTTTTGATTTCTAATATTTGTCCATTCAATATTTAAATAAATTTGACAAATTTCCACTGTTCACTAATTGAGCTAATCCAGATGGAAATTCTTTTACTCATACGTAACCAGACAGAAAAAAAGCTAATTTAATATGTTCCAGATTTTAAAGACTCCAGAAAGTGTGATGCAAAACAGGGAGTTGTTTGGACAACAAGGCTTCAACCACTGGCACAACTGCAATGAATGAGCATCTAAACAACTAAAACAGCAGTACAACTGATTGGTGTAAATTTACACAAATAGGGTCTCTCTATTGGCGGATGAGCTGAAGAACTTCAAAACAAAAATGACCTAGTTCAAGAAAAAGGATCTCTGGGTATCTGGTGGCCTAATTTTAATTTATATGGTAATGCTGAAGCATCAGGTGATGTATTCACCGTGATACAGGCATGAGAAGGTCCAGTTAAACAAGGACTGGTGCTGACACATTTCTCACCTACAGACAGCCGAGCTTGATTAAAATTACTGCTGACTAATTGAAGAAATTTTTGAAAGATTTGTCAACATCATTAGCTGGAGCCCTAGTGTGAAGGTCATCATTTTATAGAAATTATTACAGAAAACATTTCCTGATCTGATTTTGATTTAAATGTATTTTTCTCCCAAAATCTGTAGTTAGTAAAATGCATTAGAGAAAAAACTCAAACATTCATTTTACTGTTATAAAAAAGGAAAATTAGAGATGCAACTACTATAGTTTTAGTATAAAACAAGAACCAAATTATGTTCTTGGATTTTTTTGAGTTTGGTTAATTGTGGGACAATTAATGAAGAAAACTGTTTCTCACCTGGCCAGCAATTCTGTCCAGGTCTCTTGTTCCCTGGGAGGTCAGCCTTCGGCCACTAAATAGGAAGAAAAAAAAAAGATCAATCTCTGAATATATTTATACCCCACAGACCAAGTGACAAGAGTAAACTGCAGATCAATTTTCCAATAGGAGATGCAAAACTAGGGAGGGAACAAAAAACCTCAAAAGGCTAATTTACAATTGTGCTTCAGGTGCACTTTAAAACAAACGACAATCAATTGTTTTGTTTTGTAATTACATCTCAATTGCTGGGTTGCAGTTCAAAAAACCCATCAGTTTTTAATCACCGTTTTGAAAGTAAACGTTTCAAAGAAAAAAAGATGAGAATTGGTGTCTGCTAACAGGCAGTTAGCTGGCCATTTATGTCAAAGAATAGCAACAGTGTTTCCAGAGGGCAGCATTAGCTTCAATGAAGGCACAACGGAAAGGAGAAACAGTTGTTAGGAGAGAAATGTTTGAAGACACATTCTGGGTTTTTCCTAAGACGTCCAATCTAGATTTTGTTTTCACTTGCCTCCAGAGTCATTAATAAAATGTTGGTTTTTACCGTCTTGTTTCAAGCCGTTTTGCTTTCATTAAAAACATCAAGACCCAGACAGTCATTAACCAAAGGCTGTTTTGTTAACAAGCTGTGTTTTGCTCATGTGTAATCTGTGTTCCCATTTGCTGCTCTAAAATGCAACTCTGTTCCAAGCTGAAGCATTCTTCCTGAATATAGCAAAAGTCAGAAATGGAAAATAAAAAAAGCATTTCCTCTGAATACACAGAAAAAAAAAAACATTCTCAGAGCTGTAAAAGCTGACAGAATGTTTAGTTATTAAGCAGCACAACTGAAAAAACCCAAGTGCTTATTTATAAGGAGTTTTGAAGAAACAAACTAGGGCAGGGCAAAAAACGTATCACAATGTGAGCATTTCATGTTAGTTTATGTCAGGATTAGTCTTTTATTTTAAATATCCAAAATACTGTCAAACTGGGAGTATTTTATCCACAATTTCATCTTAAGCTGTTGTACTCATTTCCCCCTGTCTTTTTATTTTTCAGCAGTTATGGAGCGCTGTAACAAAACATGACCCGGCAACAAAACATGACCCGGCTCCCACATACTGAGGCAAAGTGAATGAAAATCATCAGGAGCTCATTCACAGGAACCACGAGGCCGACACCAGCAACTGAAAACAACCCTGGTAAGATCATTTCCTCGCTACCAAACTTCACACATCCGAAACTGACAATAATGCAACTGTTGGAAAATTTTGCCTTTTGTTTTAGTTTGAAATGCCAACAGTTTTAATCATGGGCTTAGTACATTTTATTTAATCAAAACCTGCATTTCCAATAAACAAATAAATATTTATTCAAGTAAGTAAATGCAAGCTCGGAGCCAATTAAACCTTTATCATCAATTTATTCCCCTTATTGTGGAACCTAGTTTTGCAACTATCTGGCTAATAAAGTACTGAGGTTTTCAATTAAATTTCATAGAGTGCAAAAGCATCTTCGACAGTCAACATAATCATAATCAGGACTGGTTTAGTTGCCAGAATAAATACTTTTGAAAGTTTACTCAATGTTAAAAGTGCAAGTTGACAAAATGAGACCAAGTCTCACCTCAGCAAATGGAGAATCCACTGAATTATCTCCAGAGGAAAATTAATCAGTATATTTGGTGTAATCTTTATGAGTTATATTTAAAAAAAATGCTGAACTACCAAACATTTAATTCAACAAGCCAGAAATTTGCAGAACATTTCTGATGTAAAACGATACAGAGCATTTCTACATTAATGAGCAACATGTTTAAAAACCATTCATTTTAATTCAGCTCAATAAAACGTAAAACTATTTACTCTGGAGTTCTAGTGCTTCACTAACCCTGATGCAATGCAGATATACTAGTAAATCTCTTCAGTTTCACATCCCAACTGCAGAAAAATGACATGGACTTTGTTATAACTTCTGTTGAAGTAAGACATTTCTGCGAAGCTCTCTGACATTTAGACACCAGCTCAAGTTTAAATCAGACTAATGTCCTTTAATTATGGAAAAACTAAGTCAATAACGCAGAGCAAGCAAAATATGTTGTAAAATAAAAACATTTCGAGGCTGTGTCTCATCACCAACATGACCAAGCTGCAATAAGAAATTGATGAAAATTGTGCATTTCACTGCAAAAAAAGAAAAGAAAATGAATCCATCCTGCATAGAATTGCACAACATGTGGAATCAAAACTTTAAGGCAACCTAGAACAGGTTTAGGAATTTATAATCTACACCTTCATCTCTTTTAACTGAAATATTACCTAAAGCAAAAATAAAAACCGTATTTTCCGGACTATAAGTCGCTCCGGAGTATAAGTCGCACCAGCCATTAAATGCATAATAAAGAAGAAAAATCCATATATAAGTCGCAACGGAGTACAAGTCGCATTTTTGGGGGAAATTTATTTGATAAAATCCAACACCAAGAACAGACATGTCATCTTGAAAGGCAATACAAATAGAATAGAGGCAACAACAGGCTAGTACGGTATGCTAACGTTACATGACACAAAAACAACGAACTGAGAACGTGCCTGGT
>CAEFZX010010692.1:0-12236 GCA_903066825.1 Alfaro cultratus
GGGGAAGGACAGCGTCTCCGGGACAACCAGCTGCATCATCCAGAAGTCCTCCCATATAGCTGAGGTGAAGACTGTTAGAAAGGTTCTTGCTCTGACGGCTTCCCATCCAAATGTAGAAACCAGCAAACATTCCTCTCTCAGCAAGTTTGAACTGAACTCCCCTTTAAACGAAGAGAACTGTTACTTACGGAGGGAAAAGGGCTTGTTTAAAGCTGAAGAAGAAATCATTTTGACTTGTTGAAGTTCCCGTTTTGAAACAGTTCCCTGCCATTATCAGTGCCTTAACATTCCTATTTTTGAAGCAAGAAATGTTTGTGATGTTACATTATTATCCAAAGTGAATTTATCAGCTCAATGATGATGAGCTGCGGAATTGAAAATCATCTGGTGTTAAAAACTAGTGGTACAATAAGCTGGGTTAGGATTCAACATGGAGTAGAGTAGAAGGTACATACATCTGATTAAATATAATTTATTTAAGGTTAAAAATTTTACTTAAACATAAAATTGTGTCTTTAATGTTCTGTGTCAGTGCATCTTCCCAGTGCAAAGTGACACCCACTTTAGCAATTTTTAATTTGAAATTGGAATTTTGGAAGCTTTTTTGTCCGTTGCAATAAAGAAAAAAACATACTGCATAAAGCTGCAGAATGTAACTTTTATTATTATTATTATTTTCATATTTGTTGAAACTATGTTGTAACATTAAGATATGAGACAGATAACCTATTGAAGCTCCTTTGCCTTTTCCCAGTTCTAACCAGAAACAACCAATCAGAGCCAGGAGGCGGGTGTTAGTGCTGTCAATCACCCGCCTTCTGGCGATGGTGATAGAGCCTGTATAAAAGTTACAGACTAAAGCTTTAAGGCTTTTTAAAATCTTGTGTTGTGGCAAATACTTAGATTTCAGTACTCAGTAAATGCAGTTCAAAGTTCTTTTCCGTACCCAAGACCCATAAACATGATTTTGGAGAAATCAAACTGAAAACCTTCTGATTACTAGACTCTTACCACAGAGGTACAGCTGCCTCAGATTTACCACTAGATTAGCCTTAAACCCAGTCACCGTGATGCCTTTGCCATGGCTGCTTTTTCTGCTCAGCAATATATTGTGTGACTAGTGAAATTAAAAATGTCAGTGAGAACGGCAGTTTCTTGCTCAGTTGGTCAGGTGCTGATGTGAATCATTGCGTGCCTCATGGTTATGTTGGGGTTGCCTGGATGTCTGGATGTTTTGTTTTGGTCAGTTTTGTTTATCCAGACTGTTGCATTAGGATCATGTCTTGGCATCCAGTGGAAAGAGTCTGTTTCTAGAGAAAATACTTTTCCTAATGGAGCACATGTCATAAAGTTTTGTGGTGAGCTTGGAAAAGCTCACAGTTGTAAAAAAGAAAAAAAAAAGAAGAAAAACCTTCTCATGTCCTTGGGAGAAAGTGAAGTTGGCCTTCTGTGCTGACTTTTAATTTAATACGCCTTCAAGGTATTGTTCATGTGTTATGAAACCGAAAGTGTAACATGAATTGCTCAGTTTGAGTTTTATGACATGCAGACTGTTGTTATGGTCAAGGACTTTGCAAAAGAGTGAAGTTGCACATCGATTTTTATTTTTTTTACATGTCTCGAATGTTTAACAAAAGTCTGCACTTAAAGTTTGCGGTTGGGGAGGTGTTTCAACAAAATGAAAGTTCAAGAAATGAGGGGAGCCTTTGCATTACTTCAGTCGGTGTGCCTAAACAAGAAGAAGGAAATGAGTCAAACCTGCCAATCCCCAGTTAGGCTGTTGGCCTCCTATAGGTGTTTATATACATCGGATCCAGGCAGGGAGGAACTGGATCCAGGCAGGGAGGAACTGGATCCAGGCAGGGAGGAACTGGATCCAGGCAGGGAGGAACTGGATCCATCCCTTCGTCTCTGAACTTCTGGGTCACTCATGAGCCTCACAACTCGCACACTGAGAGGAGGCCGGGGAAGGTAAGGAGAGTTCAGGGTCACAAAGTCTCTGCTGCCCTAACAACCAGAAACCGGTCACACTGGCTAACCCATGAACCCCACTGTGGACCAGACTCTCTCAGGTCTTCAACAAACTCTCCACTTCATCTGGGAGGATCCAGTCAGAACCTTTAAATACACATTTTAACATGTTTCTTCACACCTTACCTGCCTTGTAAAGTCACTACTCCAGCCGGAGTGTGACGCCTCACTCAGGGAACGATGGTTACCTGCCTGATACGTCTGCATTACGGCCAGTCAACAGAACTGTTAGGGTCGACAGTAGGGTAAATAAGTCAGGGAGGAGATGAAATGAGGACAAACATTCCAATCATTTTGTAAATTAAAAGGTTCTATATCAATGAACTGAAGTTATCGTCTGTGATCCTGAAGAGAACTGATGCTTTAACAGGGAGAACCTTGTTCCCACGACAACAGAGGAGTCATTATGGATATTGTAGCATCACACAGTAAATCAAAACACGTAGCGATGAAGCAGAAACAAGATGCTTTCATTATTTATATTTAAAATGGCAACTATCAGATTTTGTTTTTTTTTATGTTGACTCACAAAGTGAGATTTTTTTAATGTTATTTTATTTTTTGCTTATTCAAATGGAGACTGGATGTTCAGTCCAATGACCAAATACGTATCTCCCTTTTGTTTGATTTGTTTTCATGTAAAGTTGTTTTTTTATGCTGCTTTGTAACAGCAATGAATAAAACTCTGAATGAAGCGATGCCGTCTTTTCTATACATCGTTACGCACAGAGCTTTACAGCAACTTGGCACTCAGAAGGTTGTGAGTTATTTTATCTGGGGACACAATAGGTGAGTTGACAGAGCATGAAGAAACTAAGTGTTCACTCTAACCGACTGGTTTTTGTTTCATGGACCTGCAGACGGATCAGACTGGCGGGTTAACCAGTACCAACTGTGTTTTTTTGTTTTGTTTTATTAATGAACGTCTTTGTTTACAAGTACAAAGAAACAGAACACAATATAGTATAAAGTATGTCAGGGACATTGGTGTGAAAAACAAAAAGAATAAAGAGCAGATATCACAGACGCGACAAATTAAAAGTATTCAGAGATCTAGAACATTCATATGTGTTTACAGCTTTTTTGTTCATACTCCAGAACCGACTGTGTGGAGTCTGTCATCAGGTCAACGAAACAAACATACCACTAGGTGGCAGTAATGGAAGATGGTCTCAAAATTTGGACCGTGTTGTTTCTGCTAGCCCTGTGTCCAGGGTGTGTTTGAAATGAACTTATGTTCAAATTGGATTTGAATCGTTAACCGTCTTCTTGTTTTACTCGGTTACAGTTTGGAATTTGTATTTGAGGTTGAGGTGCGATTATCTGGAAGGTTTTGGCCGTAATCTAAAAATGTAATTCCTATCTAAACAAAACAATGTCATGTTTGGGCAGCATTGGGTCGCTTTAAACATTAAGAATTTAGGATAAATAGTTTATGTGGAACGTTTTTCATTCATGTGAATTTATTAATCTACATTCTGCTATCTTGATATTCAATATGTGAACCATTTGGTTCATCTCATAAGCAGCGTCTGTCTTGGTGTTGTTTTGTAGTGGGCAGAGGTGGAAGCACATACATTTAAAGTGCAACTAAACCCCAAATCACCTGTTTGAATAAGTTATTTAGGGTTGTATCTTCAAGGTTTTTATTCAGCTGTTTCTATTTCTATGTTTTTTGTTCAGCACTGCTAAAACTGTCAGTTCTAGCCTCCTCAGGTTCACCGCTGCCTATAAGCTGTTGGATTCTGTCAAAAAACAGTAAAGAAAAAACAAATAACCAAAAACACAAATGCTTAATAATTTTTTTTTTCTTTCCGTTGGCTGCAGTCGTGGTGAATCTGAGCAGCCGTGTTTTATTTAGCAAAAATGCAAATTCTAAAGCTTCAGATTCATGTCACACGTGCATCCAATCACGTTTGGAACCGCTTCCAAAAAAGTTAATTCAGTAATTCCTGTCTGTGGTTACAGCCAAACGCCTTGCGCGATTTATTCCAGCATAAAACAGAACTATGTAGCCCAATGAATAACTTTACATAACAAAACCCTGTAAAATCTCCCTGTGCTTAATAAGTAAACAAAGCCTATTTATACAGAACGTCTCACAAATAAGAATCACACACACAAAAAAAAAGGATTTCGGTTTAAATCCAGGGAATGCACAATATAATCACCAAAGTGTGTTTGAATTCAGCTCAACATACTGTGGCCTTATACGAAACATTCACCATTACCATGGTGATAATGACATAAAGAGACAATCTAATAAAAAGTCAATCAGTTTCGACAAAAGAAAACTTTTTCTACAATCAACTGGAGGTGTCAGATAAAAAAAAATTATTCTTAAAAAAAAAAAAAAAACATCGTTACTTTTGTAGTATTTGTTACCATGGTGATTTACTCCAGGTAGGCTGCGTTCACACTGCTGCCTGAAGTGACCCAATTCTGATTTTTGTTTTTGACGTAATGAGACATAGGCTACATCTGATCTTTCCACGACAGTCTGAACTATTGATTTGAAATTGATTTTAGAATCAATCCGGTACGTATCCGATTCCAATGTGACCTAACGTCCAGGTCGCATTCATCCAACCTGAACGTCACTGATACTCGACAAAAGTCACTATTCTGCGTCCTGAGACACGCAAAGAAACAACCGACTATAATGAGGATTAAGTTGTTAATATGCTGCTCCGGTCGAACAACAACTTCAAACGTGTAAGCTATGCTCCACGGTTAGCATCCATGTTTACTTCTGCAAAAACTGATCACTTCTTCTTTTTATGGCTGTTGGCAAAACACTGAGTACGCTGTTGTTATTGCGCCCTCTACTGTGGATGCGGGACACTTTCAGGTCGTTTGCCCGTTCACACTGGAGCACACAGGCCACGGCAAAATAATCCAATTTGACAAAAACATCTGAATTGGGTCACTTTAGGCTGCAGTGTGAAGACAATTTATACTAAGCTGCCTTAATAAGCTGCAGGGAAATGTAGTTTCCAGAAACTGTGGTTTTGAATCCTCAAGAGTTTTTCTGGAATGCCCTGGGATCTCTGCTTGGCCACCACTCAGCGTTGATGTCACCATAAAAGATGTTTGTTTATCATGCAGAGGGCAGGGCGGTAATTAAGAGCTAAACAAACTAATCATGAGTGCACACAGAAGCGAGGCGCACCAAGCACACACCACACTTTAGCGGTTTGGGTCCCAGCGGTGTTTGCTGTCTGCTGTGTATTTTTGCTGCCTTTCAAAACGATGGCAGCTATTTAGCTGTATTTATTTGAACCAGGACCACACAAAGATCTCCCTCCTGCAGCGGGTGAATCCAGATTGAGACCAAAATGTTTATTCAAATAAAGATTTCAGCGGACTTGCGGTGTCGCGGATCCGGCACAATGACTTCGATCATCAGCTAGCTCTTTGGTATCCCAGGGAGCTGAAATGACCTCAAACACTTCCAAAGTGTGTCCCTCTCCTCGTGGATCGGTCGTCTGAAACACTGTATTAATATGCGCCGCATGCCTCTGCTATTCCTGAAACTGAACTCTTCTGCAGAGCTGAAATCCAAACGTCTATGCCTGCAAACTCAATGGTTTGTCAGTTGATAGCACAGCAGCGACATGAAGTGTCGAGGTTTGGTGAAACAGCTCCCACTGTCACTTCCTGTAAAAACAATGAAACCAAGTTTTCTTTGTCTTCTCATTCCTGACCGCATTCAGGTGGACAAACTTCCAGATCCACTGAGCCAGAGTTTCCATTGAAAAACCTTAAGTGATATTCCACACTGCTCCTCGTCTTCTGTTCATTTTTTTCCTCCCATCTCTCTCTCTCCACTGAGTGCCGCTGAAAGGTTCGAAAGAAGTCATAGAACTCCACGTTTGTCCCAATGGCAGTGGACGGACAGGCACAGCGACTCTCCTGGCATGATGCACTCCAGACGTTCACCTTGGCCAGCAGGTCCGCCAGAATCTCAACTGCATCAACAGCCAATGAAACGTCGCCAAACCAAATCCAAGAAGACAGATGCTCGAAAAATCATTTCCTGTTTGATGAAGAAATATGATTCCTGTACCATACTGAGGTAATCGGTCACCTCGCTGTGAAGGATATTCCGCGGACTCCTGTTTATTATAGTCAGCCTTTGTCTTTTATTCACCCTTACATTTGGAAGCAAATACCTGTGATCCTGCGTTTTCTCCTTGTTTCCCTTGGTTTCACTGTTACCAACTGTGAAAGCAGAAATGTCACCACATTTCAGGCATATTTTGAGAAGCAGAGATGGGCGGATCGATCCAAAATATTGATAATATTGATACCAAGTCGGTATCAGCATCTGATCAATACTAGCATGGTAATATCGATACTTTTATTTCCAAATACCCTCTTGAATTATTATGTTGTTGTATTACAGTTTCCCAGCACTAGATACGTCACAAATGATCATTTTTTGCGCTTTTCTTTAAGAAAACCTGCACACAAAGATCTGTTTTTCTACTTGATAAAGTTCAGGCAAGCTTAAACCACATTTCAGCAACAAGACACTTCAAAGTGCTTTATATCATAAAAACATTAAAAAACATCATGAAAACATCATACAGTTACCAATTGGGGAACCAGTAACAAACACTTGGCGGCACTTCAATCGAGTGCCATCATCGAAATCATCAATACACATCAGATATGTTGGTCAATGTTCCAGGAATTGTGGGTTAAAAGCAAAAGGGCAGGTTTTTAGTCTCGATCTGAAGGAGTTCAGTGTTTCAGCTGTTTTAGTTTGTTCCAGATTTTTGGTGCATAGAAGCTGAATGCTGCTTCTTCACATTTGGCTTTGGGTCTGGGGCTGCAGAGCAGAACCAGAAGACCTGAGAGGTCTGGGTGGTTGATACAACAGCAGGTCTTTAATGTATTTTGGTGCTAAACTGTTTAGTGATTTAAAAGCTAATAGCAGTATTTTAAAGTCTGTTTATCATGCCAGTATATTACTGAAGCATTTTGTAGACACCTAAAGAATTTGTCCAAATTCTGTCAAAGGTTTGAACAGAAATAATTCAAAGGAGAAACCACAGAATCACCTAAAGGTCAGCAGTCTGATAAATATATCAGACTTTGATTTAAACAAAGGTATCGGTATCGTTATCTCTAAAGTTATTGGTATAGTTATTGTTATCCTTATCAGTATCTGCAGTACAGGCGATGCAGGCCCTGTACTCATTTGGTTTTGGACTGATTTGCTCTACAAAACGTATATCTGGAAATGGTGTCCTAATTGCCTGATTGATTTTGTTGTTGACTATGCAGTAAGAGCTGAAAAGGAAAAACGTCCAGGTTTTATATTGTGGCATCGTCCTCACAGTACAGGACTGGTTGAGTTGAGCTCCACCGCCTCCGTCTCAGTTGTTTCCAGTTCTTCTGAGCTCCTAAGCCAGCCTGGCCAGAAACCTGCAAGAAATGAAGAGCTCCGTTCTGAAGATGATGTAACTCTATACCCCAGTGGCAACACTAAAGACTCTCAGAGGCCTAAAGTCTAAAAGAATTATGCTAAAGAAAATTGTAAAAATCATTTAGGTTTTCAGCTGCTGCCTCAGAGCAGTCTATAGCACAGATTTAGAGGCCTTAGAACTGCTACTAAGATGATGTATCTACTTTCATATGCAAATGAAAGCCCATGTTTACTGGAAGCATCTCAACATTTCACTGTTCAAAATGACTGTAAGACAATTTTGGAGTTTTATTCCTGATAAACTAAATTAGGAAGCATTTTAAAACCAAACGGAATCCATTCAAGCTCACAAGTAATTATAGTTCAAAGGTCGATTTTCCTTTCTTTAATTTCCATTTAAGATTCATCAGCTCCAACAGAAGCTCATATCCCACCGAGGCTGGCTGGAAACACGAGATGTTCGCCGTCAGACGTTTCATATATTTGAGAAGGAACAAGCAACACTTTTGTTCTGGGAGAAGGGTTAGGGTTTCTCTTTATTGCCGTTCTCTTTTAGCTCTTGTTAAAAACGTTGGGCGTTTCCAGACTCAGCATTATTCAAAAATAACCTTGATGGCAGCTCCAAATGACATGATTGTTGTTTTCACATTCTGTGGTGCCACCAGTTGCCATTTTGCCCTTGCGACTGCATCTTCTGAAGCTGGTGTGACTCGCATTTCCGTGAGGGGTTAGCCCTCAGCCACGCACTAAAATGTTGGTTTTAGCCAAAAAGATTGGGCTGTTAGGGAAAGTCAAAATGTATCACAGCCCTGCAGACTGTTCCGAATTGGAGCGAGTGCATCATCGTCCCACATCCACCGCCCAGAATAAATGAGAGCTTCTTTTTTCAACTTTAATATCAGGGAACAGTCGTTCACCCTACGGCACTGGCTAAATACAAACACTGTTTGGAGTTCTAGCAACTCAGTTACAAACGACTTGTAGAGTTTCAGTAGACCAAATTAGCTCCATAGAGGATTGTTTTATAGAAGCTAACTGCCTAGCATCAAGTAGTCAAATAATAAAGAGTCTGTATTCTACCTTTTCTAAGCACATAGTGCCATTTTTATAACACAATCAAGCAACTATGTTATCTTCTGTTGTTATAAAACTGCTGTTTATATCAAATATTACTTAAAAGAAATTAAAACACCTTGAAATTGGACCTCTGTCTTTTTAAGAAGCTCCTGCTCTTTCTCAAACTCCGCCTCCAGGAAATACTCACAACATGGCTTCTCTATTAACCCTTTAACAACGTTTTTACCAGCATATATTGAGCTCTGCAGAGGCCAAGCTTCAACAAGTGTTTGCTAATTGCTGCTGGCTAGTCTGAAGGAGCCAAGTGGGGGAGCTGCAGGGGAGGGCTGTTCTGGGAGGCTCGGAAGCTTGGAAAACTGTGTGTCTAAGGAGGCGGGGCTAGGTCCACTCAGGTTTTTGAAAGGCTGATTGGTTGCCACGGGAGAGTCAATGGTTTCTCAAACATACATGAAAGAATCAAAGCTACACTCCAGGCAGCCAGTATCTTCCTCCTGCTGGAATCCGTTCCAGGAGCAGCGGCTCCATGTAGCACAGCGTTACTGCAGCAGCTCCCTGGTCCCTTTTAAAGCTGACCTCAATTAATGAGAAGGCATGTGGCACACTCCAGGAAACACAGCCCCGTCCTGCCAGCAGTTTGCTCCAATAGGAATCCACGCGGCGACATGTTGGCAGCGATGCAGCGAGGCAGGAGAGAGACATTACTCAACAATGTGTTTTTCCACTGAATCTTGAAAAATGGGGAAAGATCGGTGCTGGGATCAGGAGAATTATTTTAGAAATTCCTTTTTCTTTTTTTTTTTACTGTTTGTGCAATAATTTCGTGTCATAACATCATGCAGCTGAACATTAATGCCCATCTGATTGAAATGTAGTCCCAGTTAGAGTCTGATTGTATTTAAACCTATGTTTTTTTTTTGTTTTTTTTTACCAGTGTGGCATTATATCGTCTAATGGTGTCACTTAATACATGATTGGGGGATTTTGGCCGTAACTCTGTCTGGTTCTGTCTGTCTGATTTTACACGTTGTGGTTGCTGCAAGCCATGATCATGCAGGGCAAATGAAATACAAATTGATTTTACATCCCATCTGTCTTCACAGCTGCCCGTGTAGAATAACAGCCAGAGCCAGAGCTCAGCAGTGAGGGCTCAAGAAAAGCAAACCAAGTTTTCCATAAAAACTGCCGGGGTCCCATAAATCCACATGGGAATATGTCCGTCGTCCAACGGCTTTTTCTCTGCTGCGTTTTTCACGTCTCGATTTCCGAAGATGATTGAATGGAGGTTAGGTTTTCTTTTGGTGTCATAATGCAGCAGTCACCATGATTGTTATAACATTTTTGTTCTTAAAAAATACTCTTATTTTATCTTTGATGCGTCCTGCATGGATCTAAACATAAACCCAGAGCATGACCCTCTGATTCGGGAGGTGCAGCACATTCACAAGTTAACAGCTTGTAAACTCCACAGGCCATTTAATGTTGGATTTAGTCTTTCTTCTTCTGAGTTAATCTGTAGAAATATGTCACCGATTCTTAACTGGTGTGAACGAAACATTCGTGCTGTTACACATTTAGTTGGACTTTTTTGTTCTGCTTCATCAAAAATTCAGTAAATATATAGAGGAGCAAGAAACTGTGGGTGTTTGTGTTCTGGTTTTCACTTGTTTTTTTTTCTAGGAGCATCATTTTTATGTGTCAGGTTTAGATTCTTTTTTTGGTGTTGGACCTTTTGGTTGGTAGATCCTTTGGTGTTTTGACTCAACTTTGTCAATACTCTGCTAATGTCGAAGTAACACAACTTTGCAATTGCGGCGTTTACATTAAGCAGGAAGTGTAAATAGATTAGCACATAAATAAATCATTAAAAAGCATGCTGCGCCATCTTGCTCCAACTACTTCCTGTTGTCTTCTTCATGGTTTCCATTCGTTAATTTCACAAAACAACCCACCTGTCCTACTGTCAAAACTTGTTGGAAAAAAATTAACTTCCAACAAGTTTCGTGGTAAATAAAAATGCAGCTTTTTGTGTTCCAGTCAAACTGCGACGGAAACATTTTTTTTCACGTCAACATCCGGATGTCGCCATTGGCGCAAACCACGAAGAAGACGACAGGAAGTGGTTGGAAAATGACGGTGCAGGATTTTTTATTAACGTACATGAGATTTCAATTGTGCTTTTATTTAAGGGAAACATCGCAATTGTAAAATTGTGATCACCCCCCCAAATTAGTGGAATATTGATGGAGTTTTGTGGATATCTTTTAATGGAAGCAGCTACTGAAACTGATTGTTGGCTCTGGAGCATTTTATCCTTTGAGCTGAAACTAAATCATCCTTTCCCGTTATCGTCACCGTTAGTCACCTGATGATGGTTAAATTATGGCAACTTACTTTGAATAGATCTTAAAGGTAAAGTTGCTTCTCTTTCGGTCGCAGTGTAGATGGACGTGGCGTGAATGTGAAACCCAGCATAGCTTGAAAAAGTGTCAGCCACTACAACCACTTCCTGATGAGGCTCTAATTGTCTTTTGGCCCTTTGCTTTGAATACTCATCATTCTTCAGATCTATTCACATCAGTTTGGAGAGAAAGAGGAACAGACTGAATAATAAAACTGATGTTAAGTTTTGGAGCAGAGCTTTGAATTGACTGGCTCTTCCAGAAAGGTCTTGCAGGTCATTTAACTGTCAGTCCTTCACCTCCTGACCCTGTTGATGCCAAAGGAACTTTAACAACATCCAGCTGAGAGCCGAACACCTCCACCCATGTTGCTCCTCGGTTGGATGGACAGGCTTGTTTTGGAAAAGTGAGGAAGAAAAACAGTTTCCTACACCTCTGTGTTCCCCATGTCCCATCTATCCATCCACCACCTGGAGCTATTTTCTCTTTAAATACTGATCAAACCTTGTGTTTCACACATCAAGGTTAAGCAGGAACAGATGGGCTGCTGACTTTGGTCAGGTAGAAACTATGTCCCAATTAAGAGCTGAAAGCTTTCCATGCAGTAAAGAAACTTTCCACTGGATGGTGACAGAACAATCTGAAGTCAAGATCTTGAATGAGAAGAAGGAGAAATATTTCACTCCAATTTATCATATTTCATCTTTATACCACATGGCAGAGTGACTTTACTTCCCCAGTGACCATCTGATCNTGTGTGATCTGAGCAGACACCGTTGGAGCGTGATGAGGGTGGAGAATGTTTCTCTAAGCCCGTCCATCATGAGCCTGTTGGGTCTTGTTAAAAGTCCCAGGTGTTCCTGAACCGGCACCGTTCCTCCTGACCGTCAGAAAGCTCCACCAGAAATGACAAATCCTTCCTCAGACTGAAGATTATGTGATCAAACTAAAGGTGACCAACTGATATTAGAGGGCTGTTAAACTGCTCCACTCTTCATGTCCTCTGTCCTTTGTCTTTCTCCAAGTCTGTCCTTCCAATCACCAAGTTTACAACAGAACTGTGCAGAGTCTCTCTGGGGAACACTGAACTGATTTAACATGGGTCAGTTCTCCTGGCAGCAGCTCAGTGGCTGTCAGGTTTGGTCCTTTGTTCAGGATGTTGTAGTCGTGGCTTGAGGCACCGCTGCCTTTCAATCCTCTTAACCCGTTTTATCGCTGATTACGAAGGCCTGAACTGCAGTGAACTCTGGTTTCATCAGGTTTTCCATTTTCACTTCAGGCTCAGGCAAAGC
>CAEFZX010010697.1:0-57399 GCA_903066825.1 Alfaro cultratus
TAGCAACCTTTTGCTGTGATTACTACTTTGCACACACTCTGCATTCTCTTGATGAGCTTCAAGAGGTCGTCACCTGAAATGGTTTTTCTACAATCTAATCTACAATTTTGATAGTCATGAAAATAAAGAAAACCCATTGAATGACCAGGTGTGTCCAAACTTTTGGTCTGTAATGTATATATATATATATATATATATATATATATATATATAGTGTAAAAACATAAAACAGGATCCAGAGTGGCTGGTCATGTAATATGCACAAGGTAGCTTATTCTACCTCTACAGTCCAGGGTCCTGTGTTTGCTAAACTTGCTGAGAGGAACATTCTACAAACAACCTTTCTTTCAGGTCATAACAACACCCATCCATCTTCTATTCTCACTTATCCTTGCAGGGTTGCCAAAGGGCATTGGAACCTCTCTCCAGCAATCATCGGGCGAGAGGCAAGGTCCACCCTGGACAGATCGCCGATCCATTAAAAACAGAGGAACAAAATTCTTCTTAGTCCGTCAACTTCCTGTCAAATATCAGCCATGTAATTCAATGGCAAACAAACATCATCTGCAGCCAAATGTAAATAATATGTAGCGTGATATTAAGCTAAGTTAATAGGAAGACATGTGGTGTGTCTCATCTACTAATCCTCATCAATTGATGCCTCTGACTGACACACATTGTGTACCTCATACTAAAGTGCCCAAAGGTAGGACAAATTACTGGACTTCAACCTCAGAGCTTTATCCGAAGCTTAAACAAGGTTTGATCCAGGCAGCCAGTCTTTGTCTGGTTAATAAAAAAAATAATAGGGGCGTATTTATTTTTTTGACATCTGATAACCAATGTGTGCCGCCCCTTAAGACATTGCCGCTGCAATTTAGAGACTCCAAAGATACCACATATGCTACTGCTACAGAATTTATGCAAGTGTTACTGAAATGTCACAGCAGTGACTGTAAAAATAAAATCGTGTGCTGCTCTATGCAGACGATCTGTCTGCACTAATAAAGAGTCACTCACCTCCCCAAGTCAAAATCCCAAAGTAGCTTTAACAGGGGAGCAGTTTAACATACTTCCTGAATATCTTGGCTAATAATTACATGGCCACAGTAAATCACCTAGTGCTTCACATTTAGACGCCAGGTAAAATTCAGAGTCAAAAGTAATCAGTTTGACTGAAGTTTTGCCATTCTACAGCAAAAATGGATTCTAAAAAGCCTCCTACTAATCATGGGTTTTATCTATTGTTCTTTGGCAGCAGTAGCATCTGCAGTCGACAGAAGTTAGAGTAATTTCTCCCACTTTGGAGAATTTCTCATATAAAGGCCTGATAGAAAGGCAGAGCAGGCCAGAAAGAAAAGAGCACATTTGCATCATAAAAAACAACTTTGAGTGAAAACCTTTTTCTTTTTTTTTGTACTTTTTTACCTCTGTGAGTTTTCAAGTGAAAGGCTACAGAAAAATCCTGTGTGTGGAAACTTTCAACAACAGATTATCTTGCAGACATCTTAAATGAGAACTTCATCTGTCTGGATTTCTTTTTTTTTTTCTTTTTTTTTTTTTAACAACATTTCAAGTTTAGCAATGCAACAATCTGTCCTGAATTGTGATAAAGTCATCGTTATTTAGCAAACACTGCCTTACCCCAGGCTTTGTTTTTTGCAGCAGCAGCAGTCTGTTTATTCTTTAGGCATTTATGGCTATATTATTTAGAAGGAGACGGTCTAAATTCTGTTTTTCAGTTGTTTTGCTCTTATTCTTGCCGTTCTGCAACAAAAACAGAACGGCAAATGCAGGCTTGTGTCACATTAGAGGCAGCAGAACGTTGGATTTCGTTGCTCCATTTCGGTAAGGTTGGCTAATTATGTGCATCTTTGTGTGGCATCCTTCTGCTATACACTTTGTCTCGTATTTGTTTCTTCATCTCCAAAGCATTCTGGTTCGGCGTGGCCCCAACTAAACACTGGTAAGTGGATATTACTTGGCCACCTGCACGAGCAGCACTCCGTGACAGTAAAAACAAAGGCTATGGTGCGATGAAGATTTAACAGCCTTTTCATTTATTTCTCTGAGTTTTATTTACACAGAGATAAGGTTTTGTGGCACGAAAAACAACAGATAACGCTGTCAAAATTATTCATGAAAACTCTTGTGATTTTTGAGGCTTTGCTGATAAAATCCTGTCTCACAGCAGTCCTACCTGTGTTATATACTTCACTATAAAGCTGTCCTTTTTCAAGCATCTTAATCATTTCGAATTACACGCTTAATGATAAAAAGTGAAATAAACTGAGCTCGTACAGAGAATAGTTGGATTTGACTTTAATGTGGCTTGCAAGTGATTGTTCTTGGATAGAGCTACCACGTCTAGAACAAGGCTATGAGAGGGATATGTGTGGTAGACACACCACGCAATGCTAACAGGTTTGGCATTCAGTAAAAACTTTGAGTGAAAAAATCAGAGCATTCAGACCAGTTTTATAGCTTTAACAGCACTTGATGGAGTTTAATAGAGGTCAAATTAGGAAGAGTTGGAGTTTCAGTCAGTAAAATGGAGCTCCTCTCTGTACACGTGTCGGCTCATCAAGTATGTTTTTATATCAACCGTTATGTCGCATCAGTCGTTATGGCTGGCGGAAGGAGAATAATGCCAAAAGACTTAAACGTAACAGTTACTGCCTTTGTGGGGGAAATGCATGGAAATAATAGCTGTAGGGACTGGTGTAGGCAGCTACAAGAAAACAACAGCTTCTCATCAACACCTCAGTCCAATGGGTCAGAGAACAGCCAGCGCAGTGACAGGCTTTCAGCTCAGTTTTCATTTTAAAAGGTGGGTTTTCCTCAGGGTAAAAACCTTTGGGATTGCTAAGAGTAGTTTTCTTCCAAAACGCCCAACTGTGTATCCTCTCCATGGTCTTCTCAATTCTCTTTGTCTTTGTGTTTTTCCCCTCAAACACACAGGTGAAAAATTAAAATTAACATAAGCAGAAAACTATAGCTCATTCATGATTTAACAAGGTTGCAATACTGGTCTGATCCCCCTATGCCCATTAAAAAAATAAAATAAAAAAACTCCTCCAAAAAATCTAATTTAACAACCGTTTCATGTATTTCCTTGGTTTACCTTTGCCTGATCTGAAATCTTTCAATGAGACAAAGCAGAAAAGTAAAATCAAAAGTCTGTAAGGAAGCAGAGAAAAGTATTACACTACATATTAGCAGGATCATGCTAAGCATAAGCATGGCTAGCATTACCAGAAGCAGTCTATTTCCAAGAGAAGGTACGTCCTTACCTGAACTTGGAGATTTCAATGTTTCTAAGGGTTGTTTTCACAACTGACAGACCCGTAGACTCAGTAAAATATTGCACCAGTTATTACATTTGCAGCTGGTGTAGGTTTTTCCCACACTGCACTTTGTCAAACAAATCAAACCCTTTAAGCAACCTACTTACCCCCTCACCTGTGGTGGTGTTGCATCAAGAACCACTGGAGGAAATGACACAAAAAAAACTAAAGAAAACACTGAGCACAACGTTCTTTCACCACTTGAGTGGAGTCAGATTTTAGAAATTATAGGATTTCTCTCTTGTCGTTGGTAAAAGACCAGGACCCATTTTTTCCGCTAGCGCCAGGCACTTGCGTTTGGTTTGGTTGTATTTACCCAGAATGCCCAGGGTTCAATTCCTGCTTTTGGAGTGGTCTCCAGTCCGCTGGTGTCCACATATGCATTTGAACCATCCCAGAGTTGACTTCCTAAAAACCGGTCTGGTTTTAGGCAGACCAGAGTTTGTTTTTTGGTCCACATCAGAGTTCGATTTCGCATTCACATCTCCCCAAATGAACCGGACTTTCTAGGCAAAAGAACTAGAGTTTTATTAAAGCAGACAGAACTGGTGGATGCACCCTGAAACGATCTTGTTTCCACAACAGACGTTTGTATTTGTTGTATATTATTCAGCCTTTTTATCTGCTTCGTGCTCTCTCATACGCAGCCTAAATAAAACTGTCAAACTCTCTCATCATTAGTATTCTTACACAGCCATCGAATCTTTGTTATGTATAAAGTGTAAACTAGCTTGATCTGTAAAAACAATTACTCTGGAAGTGGTTAGATACACAAGCATTGAAAGTAAGTGAAACAGCAGCTAAAGTTGAGATTGAGCTTTAAAAGCTCCTATGAAGCCAAGTGAACAATATCAGATATGTTCTGGGGTTACCAGAAAAACTCTAATGACATTTGGATTTGGACTTTTCAGACTATTGTGTCTGAGCTTTATTCATGTGCCCTCTTCAAAAGTGGAGCACTTTATACCCAGTACAAAATGCTGCATGCTTGAATCTGACATTAATTTCACGACCAAAGATGAGATTCTGTCTTATCTGATGCTTTGCTGCTGGGAGATTTTATTATCTAGCATAGGATCTTAGTCTTACCAAAGAAACACTGAAGATGTTACTTCCCCCCCCCGCCCCTTATGGGACAGCTTGCACTCTCATTTTTTGTTCATCTGCCCAACTTTTTGCAAGCACAGTAGTTTCTGAGTTCCCATTCTTTTAATAGTAAGTCCAGAAATAAGAATCGTGCTTTCATGAGAAACTTTTCTCAATCTAACAAGGTGCTGTAAGAACATTTTTCCACACCAAACTGAACACATCTTTATACTACAAGGCGCCTGACAGGAGTATTAAAAAAGTACCAATAAATGTCAGCCATGGTAAAAAAGAAAGTACAA
Source organism: Alfaro cultratus (assembly GCA_903066825.1). Lineage (NCBI taxonomy): Eukaryota > Metazoa > Chordata > Actinopteri > Cyprinodontiformes > Poeciliidae > Alfaro > Alfaro cultratus. The sequence continues at coordinate 4,736 of CAEFZX010010697.1, forward strand.
TTTTTTTAGAGTTTTCAAAATCACCTAGACTTAATCAGGCTCTAAAAATGATTTCACAGGGGAAGCAGCTAATGAAATATTGAATAAATTTAAGACTTTCTTTTTGGAATTGACTATGACTACAATTTCTTCTAAAGGTCACATTTTCTTCTGTTAGTTCCTTTCAGCTACACAGTTTCTTCAGGTCCAAACCTGGACTTGCTAGAGTAAATTAACCTGATATTATTGCTTTACAATTTTCAAAATGGCCCTCAATTTCTAGCAGAACATGACTACAGGAGCTGCATTTTAAAACGTAGGAAACACTGACACTGTGCTGGACACCAGAATGCCATAGCAATCAAAGTGTGTCTCTGTCAAACATGAGTCTAAATGCCTAAATGAAAAGGCATTGGTAATGAGACCCTCTGAAAAGTGGATTAGCTATACTCGAATAAAAAGCGTAAGAAAATCGGGCTTTAAGGTGATCCAGAATCCTCAAAGCAGAGAAGAAAAAAATTCTCCTGAGGAAAAAATCTTGTCAAAATACAGCCTTTTAACCTGTATGCTTCTTCTCACAAGGGAAATGTAGCTTTATCCCATCCAAGCAGACCAGGAGAAATAGCAGAACTGACCAATTCTCTACTTGTGTCTTTGGTGGCGAACATTTCATTCTGCTGCAGGACTACAACAAAAGAGATCAAAGTTATTTTTAGCTGGCAATAATCTTTTTTTTTTTTTTCAATGACCTGGTATAAGTAGAAACTTTTTGATACGCTGGTGGCAAAAAAAAAAGGTTACCAGTTCAGAGTTAACATATTGAGGCTCAACAAGCAAAACGGCAAAAAGGAAGATGGAACTCAATTAGAGCCAAAGAGAATAGGAGTGTATTTTTAACCTAACAGGCTCTGCTGCATATCAATGTGTGTTAGGAGGTGTTAGAGAACACTGTAGAAGTTCTTTAAAGCTCTTTATAACCCTAGAGGGAGCCATGTCAAGTTTAATAAGGGCCTGTCAAGTCTCAAGTGATGTCACTCAAAGAAAGTCATGGTTGGTTGGGACTAAAGAACTCCCCTTTTTTTTCTTTTTCTTTTGTTTTTTTACAGCCAATATCTTCAAGTCCACCGTGAGACCGCGCATCTTATCCCACTGTCATGCAACACAGGCTTAAAAAACATGCCCTAGGTTGCATTACAATAATGCAGTAGCATAGAGTGCGACCGAAAAACATATTCATTTGTAGAATGCCATTATAGATTCAGACAGTAATGTGTTTGAGAGTTACGCGAGTTGCATTATTAGCAGTCTTTTGACCTTTTCAGAAGCTGGGTTATGTTTAAGAAACAATGTGCGTGAAAAGTATAATAACCTGGTTTGATGCTACAAAGCTCCATCAGTGTGCAGCTGACAGATGAAGCTGTCTCAGCACTGCAACATAAAGAAAGCCCTTCAAGACTTGAAAAGTGCTCTGTAAGTAACTTTTAGCCAAGTACAAATTATAATACAGTTTTGAACAAAACTAGGAAAGCAATTCTAGCAAGAAAATTCTTTTAAAAAATTGTAGTTTACCAGAGAGAATTACAAGTGAGTACTGTAGGGTTACTCACCCATCAAGGGTTGGGCAATGTGATTATATTTCAGCTTAAAAGATCAGACTGTGCTGACCCGAAGCAAGTGTTGCCAATAGAGAGCAAATGTGACATCATCTTTACAGCACATTCAGTATATTCTGTTCTTTTAGCTCTTATTAACTTTAAGTTGTTCAACTAAGGAAAAGAACAAATTTTAACACTGAAGATACGCTGGTGACCTGTCCAGGGTGTACCCTGCCTCTCATTGACAGCTGGAGATAGGCACCAGCACAATCATGACCTCAATGAATGAATGAATGGATGGATGGATGGATGGACGGACGGACGGATGGACTGTGGTGGGCTTGACCATGTCTTGTTGCAAGAGGGGTAGTAATGGAATATTTCTGTTGTGTAACATGTCTTATTTCATTAAGTAGATCAAAAATACAGCAAGCTAATGTTAGCTAGCTAATAGCTCAGCTAATGACCAAGGTAGCTTGGAAATAGACATGTTTACTGCAGTTTTATCTCACAACCAAAAACTCTTTCAGTTTCCAAACTTTGTGTTTTAGTGCCGAAATTGTGTTTGCATTGAAGAAAAGCTATGCTAGAAATAATATAGCCACCCTTAAGCTAGCTAGCTCACAAACACGGCATGTTCTCTGGTAACTCATTGAAATGAGTTTAAATGACAGGAATGGTGTATTTTGGCAGTTCCTTAAACAGTAACATTTTTAAAATCCTGTCATATTTCTATAGTGTCAACCAAGTTCTGTTAAACTAATTCTGTCTTCTGATCTTTGTGATTTATCATTGGATTTTAAAATTTTCCTTCTTGAAATTTGATAAGAAGCTGTCTTGAATGATATGGCTGCAAAACTCTAAAAACTTTGAAATTTTAAAGGAATTAAATTGATCTACATGATTAAATTCTGGCACTTAACCAAAATTACATGTTTTACAAGTTTTCTGGCCTGATCTAAGTATTTCCAAGCTAAAATATTTAAGTCCTGCTGACATTTCAATTGAATGGCTGCAAAATCCAAACTGAGTTGCCAGACTTCTTATTTTATGTCATGTTATTTATCCTCTATGACTTGCATTGTTGCATATTAACATTGTTTTCCAACTGTATAAGATGTTTGAAAGCTTTATATTTGAGTGTACTGATCCCATGGATGGACTCGATGGGAGTTTGAATAACTGGTTGGGTGAAGTGTTGAAATAATGCAGTCATAAAAATGCATCAGGGGAACTGATGAGTAAATGGTCAGCATTATGTTCAGCACTAAAAACATTACATTGTTATGCATTTATGGCCAGACAGAGTTCGAGCCAGCACCGTTTGCACTTTAGCATATCTGAGATTAACGGATGAGTGGGAGTAGAGTCAAACCAGAGTCGGCTGCTCTGCAGGTAATTCTCCAAGTGGAAATTTGCGCTATGAGGAGGATGGAGGTTCAGGTTGAGTGCAGAGTTTGTACTCATTGCCAGGTTTCAAGATCAAAGGGAAGTCTAATACCTGAGCAGCCTAAACAAAAATATACTTTAATCTCTTCCACAGACTCGGGCGAGTATATTTAACACATTAACACACCGACAATTTGTTCTAACTTGTTACAGTAGCAACATTTATTCCCAGAGAGTCCAGGTTAAATAAAGAACATGTCGGTGTGCTTATCTCGCTCTGGCCTATATATAATGATACCGAGTCACACGACCCAGTAGCAGGTGCCACGCAGTCATGGTGCCCACGGAGAAAGTACTTCTGTGTAAAAGGGCTGCAAGAAAGGGGCCTTGGAGAGGCACAGAAGGAGAAAGAGCAACATTCAAGTGAATCATCAGGGCCATCAATGTAATGAGAGCAGAATGATTGTGAGCAAAAACGCCTAGGAGGGGAAAGCGGGAGAAGAAAAAAAAGATACAGGCATAGAGTGGAGAAAGAACGAGACGGAGGGAGGGGTGGACGGTGGAAAGCAGTGGGGCAGAAAAAAAAGAGAAAATGCCAGTGAAGCAGGATGCTGGGTCAACAAGAGGATAAGAAGAAGTCCCTGATAGAGGAAACGAGAGTGAATGGGTTTAGGGTTACGGCAAAGAATGGCGATGCATAAGGAGAGACGGTGACAAAGTAAATGAAAATGTTTGTGTTTTTTTCATACCAGTGCTTTAGAAGAACATGAGAGGTCGAGTCGCTCAAAGGAGGGACAACTGCTGGGCACTCAACACTTAAGACTAGAGAGGCAGAGTACTGCACAAAAAAGATAAGCAAGAGGAAGAATTACAAGGCAGTGGGGGATTGGAAGTGAGAAGCAGTTATGTTTAAAATGAGCTTCAATTTTTCAGCTTTACCATGAGAGCCATATTGATCAGAGAGGACGTCTCTAATGTTACAATGTTGTTCAAAGTTGGGCCCTGATGTTCAATTAAACTGCCATTTCCGTGTTTTACTCCATTAGCGCCTCGCACTCATTATGCCATCAATCCTGTCATATTCACAACGGTGACAACCTAGCCTATTGTTTGCGATCAGAAAAAGCTGAACCCTCAAGAGGTCATTACTCATTTCTGGTATTAGTCTAAGCTCTGGAAGAAAAAGTCATCAATTATTTTTTTTCCTCGCAAGTAATCCTGCCGCCGAAGCTGCGTGTCAATCACGTCAAAGTCTCTCAGAGGCCGCTTCACGTCGGTTCCGTCACATCCGGCCCCGGCAGAATCATTCATCAGCAGGCGCTCGTCCGCTTTGGACGGGCACCCTCTGTTATTACCTTCGCCTCCAGGCCCCCGGGCTGAGCTACAATGGTAGACGATGGCAGGAAGCTGAAAGGGGTGAGCCAGAGTAACAAGCTCTAGGGAGGGTAATTAATTCCTTCATTCCCCCCGCCACCCTTTAGTTTTGGTTTGAAGAGATGAAAGTGGCACTGATTTCAGCAGGATCAGGCTGGAGGAAGGCAAGCTGGAGGCCGGAGGCACCGGAAGTCATGATGAAGCGTTGGAAAAAGAGACGAGTGAATGTAGAGGTGATGGAAAGCAGGAGTAAAATGAAAGGGAGATACGGACCGTTTGAGTTTTTCAAACTCTTCCTCTCAAAATTACGTTGATATTGTGAATCAGAGATATCTAAGGTGATGATTGGGTTGGTAATTTATAAAACTAACTAAAAGTTTGACTATTATAATTCCACTGGTTGTTTTTGGGCTATCTTCAGAAGTATTCATTGTAAAGGTCACCAACGAGGTAAATATGAAGCAAATTACTGAAAATGTGATTGTAGCGAGCCCAAACTTCTTTTTTCAAACATGTAATACTCTACCAGGTGGTACACTGAAGAATATTTCCAATACTCCCTAGTAGAAACTGAGGTAGACGGCAATGAACTAAGCACACAATATTTTCAGAAATTAAGGCATTAGGTTCTTGCAAGACTCCATGTGCAAAGTGACTGTAGATTTTGGAGGCAGTATGTAGCATAAGGTTTTGAAAGATTGCCTCTCCTCTACCTGTTGCTGCCCTCTGCTGGTCAGAAGTAGATTGATGGCTTTCCTAGCACACGAGATATTCGGCTACCTGGCAGTCTTTCCAGACCTGACGACCCAAGACAGTCATAATGTGGACACAAAGGGAGCTCCACTTATCTCTGACTGAAGGTAACGTCGTTTAAACTTCCTATGGTAATCTGTTTGTTATAAGGAGCTGACTGAGTAAATAGCCCAACTAATGATCCAGTTAATATTAGTTTGAGATGTCATTTAAAAATCAGAACCACAAAAAAGGCCTACTGCGCTGAAAAATTATATTATGTTGACTTTACAAGCTGAAGCATTTATTAGTAAAGTACTCGATATCAAATGTGGGGAGTTTTTCCATTTAATATAAAACCCAACATAAAAAAACTCTAGTTGCAGAATGCATCACCCAATGAGCAGACTGATGACTACTGCTAGTACAAGCTAACGACAATGCATATCTCCGCTTTTTACGCTTTCAAACACAAAACGAACATGAGAAACTATTGCTTCCTGGCGACATGGGCTCTGTTGAAGTTTTAAATGCTACCCAATCGGTAACGTTTGATTTCGACGTGTGTAATGAGCCATTTTGATGCTATAAAGCTTACTTGAAATTCAATATTTGGAAGTGTGGCCTACGTAGACTCAACGGCTTCTGTCACTTCCTCTGCTACCATTGCTAAAACTACAGGCAGACTACATTTACAAAATAGCGCAGAAAATCGCCGTCATCGTTCACAATTTCTCCTCCTGTTTGCTGATTGGCACAGTCACCAACACCAACGGTTCTGTTCCCATTACCAGAACTGAACTGCCAGTAAAACAGCAAGAAGCTGTGGGGGGAAAACGCGCTGATACACAGAAAATAACACAATCTGCAATTTACTTTCCCCGCCCCGGGGGAACTGGTCCTCGTGTTTTAAAGGACGAATGGCAGTACAAAAGAAAGAATACTAATAAAAAGCCAAGAGCCACATGGGAGAAAGTGGAGTGACCATGGCAGCCACCATCGCTCTTACTGCCATGTCTTTAGCTGTAGTCTCCCTGACCCTGTCTCTGTTTGCCTGGGAGCCAAGGCCTGGTACCAGTGACGATAAAACAAACAGACAGGCCCCATTTATACCGTCAGGTGTCATGACAAGGGATAAACAGCCGACTGCTTCGGGCCTCTTGAGGCGCGGTCTGCTGCTACGGTATAAGGCTGTAATCTTTTTCATCCTCACCATCACCCTCATGATCATCATCATCAAGAGCAGCAATAGAGGTGCTGGCAGAAGCTCTTAAGTGCCTGCTGGGAAACGGACAAGCACCGACTCAGTTTGGACAGAACTCAAGGGCTCCAATGTTTACTTTGCCGGCTTGTATTCTTCCATGTCGCTGAATTAATCGGAAAAAAAAAAAGTGAAAAAGAAAAAGAATAGCAATTGCCAGAAACACTGCTGCAGAAGAAGGGGAAGGGTAAGGAAGGAAAAATGGGGAGGGGGGCATCTGGAGTTAAGACCGCCGAGGCAAGCACGCGATGGGAATGACAAGAGTGAGCCTGTCATCACAAGGGATGAAAAACGGCACCTCTCAGACGAGGCGAGGCAGCAGCTGCTTTTTGCACCACAGAGGAAGGGGATGCACAGAGACCACAAACACAATTATCCTCATGCCAGCTTCGCTGTTTGTCAAAATTGGCACGCATTTAAGGACTTGGGGGTGCTGATTATATGACACCCGGAGAGCCCTTAGGTTGGACAAGGGGCCGCCAGCCGGGAGTCATTACCCAAGCCAAATAGACTTCTCGTTTGTTTATTCCAAAGGGATAAAGCATCAACAAGAATAAACAATGGCTGCGAGATTCTCAATCAACAGATACTCGCACTCCTGTGGTGGGTGTTTTGTTGTTTGTTTGTTTTTTTCCTCCAAGATCCAATTATAAAGTCCAAGCATCAAATCATGGCGAATAACACCTCATATTCAAGGTGTCCCTGAATCCAAAAAGAGGGTGTCGGAGTTTCATTATGACTGTTCAGATTTGATCAGCTGCTGGGGAGTGAAATCATATATGACCACCTGACAGATGGCATAATGTGGGCACAGGGGTTATTTTCTGACAGTGTGTGAAATTCATAGTCTTGGCACCTTTCAATGTCGCCAGCTGGTCTTTTTCATCGCGTTCAGTCAAAATTTGAGCTAAAAAAAGCACCCAGTTCCTTCATTTTTGTCATGCCTCGCCTGCATATCACCATCTTACCCCGAAGTGTCAGGCTATTCTGAAAGCCAGGCGCCGATAACAGCAGCCGCTCTGAAAATACCTGGCGACAGACACACCAGACACGGTCGAGTGTCTACACTGGCACCGCACGGGCGTCTGCTGGTCGAGTGCCAAGGTCAGACGTAAACACAAGAAGGGCCTGCTGAGTCCAAACACGGCGAAGCAAAAAGTACAGGTGAGAAGTGTTTCCCGTATGCGCATCAGGACAGGCCAAAAGGGCAGACAGGAACATGCCCACCAACACAAACAGGTTCTTGAACCCGAGGTGCAAAAATAAAAGTCTGCTTGGCGACTGTGGACACTTAAGGTGACCTGAGCCACAGGTAGTGACACTTTCATGTGCCTCACTCAAAAGACAAGTGGAAATCCCTGCTGCTAGAAAGACGGACAGACTCAGTGACTCACAAAAACATGGGACATTCAGAGCTGCATTTTAGAAAGGTTGTTTTTATGGTGTTTTGGTTAACATGTTCACTCACTTGGGTAAGATTCAGGACTATGCAAACGTTTACCAGCTGTTTTCTTCAGACTTTCCTGCCCATCTATCCATCCATTCTCTACACAACATTAGGCAACCAATACAAGAGGGAGACGCATCACTGGAGGAGATTCCCAGCTTAGGTGGGAGAATTTGAGACAACTATTTGTCATGCACTCCACAAAACTGTGAGAATTGCAAAAAAAAAAAAAAAAAAGGCCTTGAGAAGTTGTGTTTAAAGTATCAAGTAGAGCAAACATAAAAAGGAAGGTGCTTTAGTTTGCTCAGGCCAGCTAAACGTGGAAAATACTGGTAGAAAACCCAGCAAAAGACTTTAGACCAAGATAAAAAAGATTTTAATTATGATTCACAGATTCTCTACAACTAATCGGATGGAACTCAGTCATACCTTGGCATGAAAAAGTATTTCAAAGTCTTTCAAAAGTATTTTCTTTCAAATGTACATGTAAATGTACATTTGAAAATTTGTACTGGGGTCCAAAATCATTTTAGGCTAATTGGCCACTTTAAATTGTGCTTTGGTGTGGGTGTTTGTGTCCATAGATGTGTGCTAAAGATACAAACAGATGCAAATAATATTGGTAGACAAGTGCTCATTCTCCATTAGCATTAACCCCTAATGGTTTACTCCAACAGAATGAAGCACCACCAAAAAAAACAAAAAAAAACCACACTGAAATCATCTCAAATGTATTTTTGAGCATGGCAATGAGTTCACTGTACTCCAATGGCTTCCACAACCACCAGAACTCAATTAACCTCAGCATGGATCTATAGTAAATAAATTTCAAGAATTATAGACCAAGAGCACTTAGGATTGTTTTGTCACCTTGTCGAATCTGTGCCTTGAAGATCTATTGCAGTTCTAAATGGATGGTAAATGGACTGAACTTATATAGCGCTTTTCCTGTCATTTTGACCACTCAAAGCGCTTTACACTAGAGTCACATTCACCCATTCACACACACACACACACACACACACACACACATTTATACACCGATACACAGACTGGTAGGCAATTTGGGGTTAAGTGCCTTGCCCAGAGGCACATCAACAGGTGGCAGGAGGTAGCTGGACTTGAACCTACAACCTTTCGATTGCAAGACTACTACTCTACCATACAGCCACAGTCACCCAATCATTTATACCCATCTAGTACAAATGATTCATTTGCACAGCTGGTTTGTTTCAGATTTCCAAACAGCGGACATACAGTAATTCTTGGAATGGTTTGCTTTCTAGATTGTTACTGCAACTCTGTACAGAAACAACTTTGGGGAAAGAGGAGCTGAATTAATTTTTTTGTGAATTACTTGAATCATTTGAGAGTAATCATCCAGATACTCGGATAAAACTGTAAAGCTGGTGAATCAAAAAAAAATCAAAAAAAAAAACAAGGCACCTCTCAAATGTGACTCGTTTTTAAATTCCTCCAGGCGTTCTCACACTTCCCATTCACAACAAACCTGATTTTTTTTCCACTTTTGTGACATTGATGTAGAATCATAGTCAATCCGTGTCTTCGCTTGTTAGGCCGGCTACAGAGGACATTTAAGGGACAAGCATCCCTGCAACTCTGCTGCTGCTTAGCATATCTCCAAGGAACCCTACCTCTCCATCAGTGTGTGCTTCTATTGATGTTGCAGCTACCATCACTTCATTTACCCCGAGCAGCATCCCATACGAGATTTGCTCATTTCCATTTATCGAAATCCTATTTCTTCTCCATCTGCCAACTAGTCACCTGTGAAACTAGTTTTTAACTATGGTTTCAAAGTGCACTTGCTGCAGCACTCCACCCAATTCCCTTTATTAGTGTTTACTACAAAGCATAAAAACCAGCGGAGGGGCGCCTACTTGCAACTCCACTCGTTTTATTGTAAACACCATGACAGGGTGCCACAGAACATTGCACAGAGAACGAGAAAAAAACAAACAAAAAAAAAGCAAAAAACTAAAGTGTGTCTGGGAGGAATTAAAGAATAAATTTCCTCTCCCCTCCCAATTAAAAGACGCGTTTGTGCAACGTGAGCAGAGGAAGGAAACATTATCAGTGAAGGGAAGAAAACACACTGTTACAACTCAGGAGGCACAATTACTGGGGCTGGTGGTGTGCAATTAAATACTGCTATTTAGACAGAGCTACTCCCTGCTAATACATGCAGAACATATAGAGGAGACAAAGCAGGCTTTGGCTGTACCTCCAAATCCCAACAGCTGGGGGAACAGATGACGGAAATGTAAACACGAACAGCGGTTTAAAAAAAGAAAATCAACTTCATTAAAAGGAAGATGGAGGCATTGGCATTGAATGCAACACTGATGAAAAAGTTCACATCATGGTTGATGTGCTGTACGCAAAGATGCATTTCAATCGTTCGTATTCCAGGGCGGAACGATTATATAACAACTTCAATAAATTTCCAAAACTAGAACTGGGTGAAGACGTTTGGATTTATTTTAATCTATCCGTGATTAGAGAAATACATAAACCCTCAAATAAACACATATTAAGCCTTGTGTTCACAGATTCCACCAGATTCATCTTGACTATAATGTTTCGTGTTAACCCACTTTTCCATTCTAAAACCAGTTTTGGGGTGTTTGTTGGCTCCTAGCACCCTGTTATGTTGAGGATTCAAACATCAAACCAAAACTATCCCATATGCAAAATCTGGCATTGTTGATCGAGATCAACCCGAGATCAATCGTTGGATCACTATTGGTCCAACGATCAAGAAACATCATGATACATTTGCTATCCATGATGCCATCCATCTGATTCAGGATTTCAGAGGGTGGACAATAACTAGCATGCCTAATAGTAGCTACATTTATGCTTAAATAAGAGCTACCTGGTTTTTCACAGAATGAATGAACTCACTGATTAAACTCCAAGCTGCTATTTTAAACACAGACCTTTTAATTAATGATTTAATTAAGCAGCCTGCATCCAATAACTGCTGGCTTCTAATGCAACAACTGGTCAATTCGACGCCATGTAGATATGTAACTTCAAAAGCTTTGCTTTTAGATTCATTACAACGGGTAGCTATGAAATAAAACTGTACATTTTGTCTCTCTAGCTTTGGGCATGGTTAGAGATCAGCGTTTTTAATTTAACTCACAAAACCTGTAAGTGTACTTATCAGAGCTGCGTATGTATGGAGTGCTGTTTGTAAAGTTACAGTCAAAAAACTCAGCAAGCTAATTATTCAGCACAAGGCTAAATATTTAGCTTAAAGCTAACTAATGAGCTTACTTGGATAACTGATGAGCTAAGTTAGCTAACTTAGTTAACCAACTAATTAGATTAATGCTCATTAGTTAGCTTCAAGCTAAACAAAATTAATATTTTGTTTGCCAACTAAATAGTTAGAAAGCTAAATATTTGGCTTATAGAGCCATTTAAATATTTAGTTCACTAAATACTTAGCTTGAAGCTATATATTTAGCTTCAATAGCTATATGCTATATATACAGCTCCAACTCTATATATAGCTTGAAGCTAAATGCAGTATATAGAGCTTGAGGCTAATATATAAAAAAAGTTGACCTGAACTAGATATTCAGCTTGCTAGCTAAATATTAAACATGGAACATTTGTAAGTCACTAATATGGCTAAAATATGATATTGAAAATTGAATCCCCTTTTTCCCCCTCTTATGACAGGCTAAATAATTCAAGTTGCTGTTAATTTTTCACCATGTGCATCTACATACGGAACCCCATAGATGTGTTCCAGAAAATTAGTAGATATTTTACCTATTTATAATCATTACTAATTTTACAAGTTTCAAATATTTGTGCAGAACATGAAAAATCTGCTTGGCTCTTCCTATGCACTGCACTATTAATTATAAATTTGTATTTACAATAACCAATAGGTTAAACAAAGTGCTTTACACAGGGTCAACATATAAAACATGAGAAATAAACCAGGATAAGACACAAGGAAAAGAATTAAAAAAAAAAAATTATACATATTTTATCAAAATACTTTTTGAGTGTTTTAATCACAATGTTTCATTTTTGCATTGTATTTTTTTTATAACAATCTACCTCTGGTTAATTACAAAGGAGGGTTCTCCCACAGTGGCCATTGAGGATTATATAAGAAATAAATGTGTGAAAATCCTACCAAAACCTTGATTGATCTGTGATCACTGATTTTTTATTGCTGGACATCCTTTGACCCAAAGTTGAACAGAAACCACAGAGGCACAACCTTGAGAAAGAACACAGGCTTTATTGTAGAAGATATTTTAGTTTTCAAGGGTAGGACCTGAAATGAATGGTACACCGGGTGAGCACCACACTACTCCCACACTGAGTTAAGCTTGTATGAATCATCGGCGCCCTCTCTGCGGCCCCTCAAATTATCCCTCTGTACAAGGTGAGTGGAGCTTACTGGCATTGTTAACATGTACAATATGAAGCTAACAACGAGTAACAGAAGTGATGAAACTGGAAGGTGATGAGTAACTGAGTCCTTTTTATTATGTGTCAACCTTTCAGAACATTTTTAAAGATTGGAATTTAGAAAACTTTCTTTTTCCCCCTCTCCAACCACTCCTCTCAACTTTCTTCTTTCCTATCAGTTACGCTTGCTCTTTGTACTGCTGGTGCAGCGTCAGCACGTCGGTCTGGGAGACCCGTGTCCAACCTTTGCTGTGAACGTGGTATAAGTTGACCTGCCCTCCGCTGTAGGCGTCACGGTACGTCGCCTGGTAGATGGCACGGCGGCCCAGCTCGCAAGCCTCCTCCACGCTCAGGCTGTGCCGCAGGCCGCTGTCCATTACGCCGTAGGCGTACATGGAGCCTGAGCCCACCGCGAACAGGTCGCCGCACACCCGATTGCCCTCCGAGTCGACGTAGTACAGCCCTAAAGAGAGAGGGCAAAAAGGTAGGTCGGGAAGGTGAGGAGGTGGCCTCGGGGGAGTTGCTTCTCCCGATTCAGGTGTTGCTAAAATGATGTAGCACAAAACACACAAGTCTGTAAACGCGCTCACACACACATACACATACACATCCTCCGGAGAGAAAATAAGAGCAGCTGCAACCCCTCCAAGTGAAGCGAGGGCTGGCAGATATGAACAGCTGCATCCTCTTCAAGTAAAATGAAGCCGACCACGGAACCTGCTGACGAGGCGCTGCCCCATAATGCCGTCTGCCCAAAGGCCCCCTTCTCTGGTTCTTATTGATTCTCTGCAAACAGGCCAAAAATTAACTATCGACCCATAACCTGAGCTGTCCAGGTAACTGCGGCTCACGCCTCATCGTGGAGGACGAGAAAATGAAAAAAACAACAACACTACAGCGTGCTCACATCCCGTGGATATCAGACGGGCACATTCGCAGCCGTCTACACGGAGTTTGGGGCCGTGAGTTCGTCGACCAGCCCTGCCGTAAGCCCTCGAGCGAGGCAACTTCCGCAACGCTTCGACGGACATGTGAGGGACAGTTTGCTCCACACCACGCGTCACAGACACATGCACAAAATTTTGTTCTGAGCCGTGACACATGCTCCCCACAGGCCCGACTCCAGACTGACGAGCACCAGCCTGCGAGTTCGCCCACGAGTGGTGAAAAGAAGCCAGCCTGCAAAAAGGCATGGATTTTTTTTTTTTTTCTTTTCCACAGAACGCTTTCACAGAGCTGAAACCTGTGAAAACCAATCCGGGAACGCATGCAGATCAACCCCGCTCGCTGATTCTCAGCTTAACTAGTGACAGTCTATTAAAGCTCGAGAGCCACTTGCTTTTCAGGGCGTTAAAAAAAAAAAGGAAAGAAGAAAGAAAGGAAAAGAATCTTAGTATTGGTTTCAGCTGGCAAATTGCAGCTTCCTGAGCCTGTCGTTAGATTGCCATGATAATCATCCAGCGCCTGCGTGCACATGGGGGTAATTTGCCATTCCAAGACCTGCCTGTTCCACTTGGAAACTGCGAGGGACTCGTTAAAAACATAATAGGCAGGGAAAGGGAGCTGTAAAGGCGGCCCTCTTTTGTCGAGTGGCATGCTTGAAGGAAGGGGTTGCGGGGAGGGTTGAGGACTCTTTTAAGAGGTCCAAGTATAGAAGCGGTATACGAGCGCACACCTGGGGCCTTTGTGGAGCCAATGTGGCTTCACTTCATAGTCTCTGCCCCCTACAACTCTGACTCAGCCGCCGTGCGTGCTCGCGGAAGAAACGACGAGTGGAGGCAGCGGAAACACAGTCCGGACGGTGAGGCCGCACCGGCCGACGGAAACTTCTTCTACTTTATCAACCGGCTGACAGGTGCTTAAGGAGTCCCTTTTTAAGCAGCAGGCTGTGCAGCTGGCTGGAATAACAGTATTTAGATGTAGGTGATGAGCGCAGCGTGGTGCATGGACAACTGCCATCCACTGGGTCAGTCCTTAAATCCATTTAAAAAGTGAGTAGGGACAAAAAAAAAGAAAAAGAAAAACAAAGTCGTTACATCACCCTCTTGGGAGCGGCGGTAAAAACCCATCTGCCACACTGCTCGTCTGACGAGACTTCCGATCACACGGTACCCTTCTTTTCTCTAATGAGGCCCAATTATTCTTATGCGACCCTATTACAAGCCTGTCCTGTCCTTGAAAATAGTCTATGCATTACGCAGTCACTTTTTTTTCTCTGTTGAAATAAAAGCTGTTAACTGTACGCTGATTACAAAGTGTCATAATATGTAATGTTATTACACGGAGCTGCATTTGTCAGGCTCCTCAGCGTGGCTTTTATTCCATTTATTTTGCATGCAGCTTAAGACACTTCATCTGAGGGGAATAAGTACACTTGACGTGATTGTAGTCGGCTTAATGAGCTTTCTGCCTTATAGTGATTGATTTAATTATCCTGACATTTACCTCTCCGCTCAGTCACAAAGGCGCTGAGAGCAGACATATTTACATTGCTTGACCTGTTGAACTCATAACAGGATCCTTATTTCCTCAATTGATTGCTGGGGATTAGGCGTGTGTCCAGCGCGTTTGTCGGCGTCAGCCTAACGCCTTACAAGATAAAGCTGGCATTGATCACCGCTCCATGTCGTGGCATTTATATGCGTGACCCGGATTGTCCGAGCAGAGACCCCAGCCGCCCATCATCCGGCGGCGCTCTCACTAGCCCACAGTCCTGTGATCATTGATTTCCCATTACTGTGTCACTGTGGTGGCCTCTTTAAACACACCTTCTGATGTAGAGCCTTGCAGCGTGTGGCATCCAAAACGCATAGCGTGACATTAGAACAAGGGGAGAGGAAAAGAGGCGCTGCAGCACCATCTACTGGTTAGGCAAAGGAACTGCACATTTGTTAATCCCCTGAGTTCTGAGAAACATGCTTCCCATCTACGGTATATTCTTGCCAACACAAAGTCGTGCATAAATACAAAGGCGAAAGAAAAATTACGTAGGGTTTTCTTTTTTTATAATAATGACAATAAAAAACAACTAAAAAGTTTCAGCTCCCTGAAAAAATATTTTGCACAACTTTTTCTGAAACTGCAAGTATTCTTGGGTTTATCTCCACCAGGTTTGCAGAGTCTACACTAGGGGTCGACTACCATTTCCTATTTAAAGAGCCACTTTCGCTCCCGCTGCTATAAAATAAAACTTGCTTTGAGCTGCAAACAATGATTTTAAAAAGATGTACTTTATATAATGTTTTATTATACAAAGTAAGAAAAATTAAACTAAAATCTACTTCTAGTAATTTTATTATTACTTTCCTTTTATAAAGCACATGTTCAATGCACTTGTTGGGCTTACCAGGTCCTCTCTTGTCCCAGCCGCACACCATGGTGCCCATGCTGAGTCCCATGCCTTTGTACTGGTACACCATGTTGGCCAGCAGCTTCGAGGCGGCCGCCACAGAGATGCGCTCTTTGTTGCGCAGCTCGTAGATGCGGCACTGACGGGCAAGCAGGCGCTCCCAGAAACTGCAGTCTGCAGCGCCTCCGGCCATGGTCCCCAGGAGGTAAGGGTTGATCTCGATCACCTTCTTCACCGTCTGCGAGGCGATGTAGGAGCCTGCCGTGGCGCGAGAGTCCACCGCCACGATAACTCCATGCTGGAACTGAATGATACAAGGGGAAAAGACCCATGTTATGCTCCATTCAGTATGATACATTGTTTAAACAATTATGGTGAAAACAACACACATCAGGTAAATGTAAAACATGGTTATTTGTTTCTGTAAATTTCAGCTACTAATCTTGAATATATTTATGTTTACTAATAAAGTCCAATAAGGAAGCATTTTCAAAACTATATCATTGCTAATCTCTATTTTTCAAAGAAACGGGAAAAATAAAATATGTTGATGCTATTCATCTACTTTCATAGTACAGATGTCAGGGGAAAAAATGGAAACTACAATTTTAATTATTTTTAAGGAGAGAAAATAATCCATCTCCCCATGGTAGTAATCCATCTTCAGCTTCGGCATAAGATGGGATACTTTTATGTTTTTGTCTACATAAAAACATCAAATTATAGGAGTTTGGGGCCGGTCCTGAGTTCGAAGCAAATTTTACAACAACAGAACTCAATCCATTTCAGAATGTCATAATCTACAAGATCGTTATATAATACTGTTTAATTTTTATTTATCTGTTAATTATATTTAGTTATCCATTTTAACTTTTATTTATTATTTGGTTTGTAACCCCCTATACAGAATGATGACAGGTCTTCTTGGCATTTATTTTTTTTTTTTTAAAGAAGAAACATAATGTCACATAGCTGCCATAAGAGAATAACAACAACACAGGTTAGAGATCTGAGGCATTCACTGTCTGCTTTCTTATTGCTAAAGACAACAACAACACACGGTCCAGGGCCCAACTATGAAGCTCTAGTTTATTTGAAGATGTAATGTTACTAAAAATTACAATATGGGAATAAAAAGATGTACAGATTAATGTCTACTTGTAGAGGTAAAAAGGTTGGTAAAGCTACGTATGGAATTAACGGTTTTCTGTTTTGATATTGTTCAGCAGTAAACCAGTCAGTTTCTCTGCCATGAGAAAGCAGTTTTTAGCCGAGCTAGCGGCACCAAGCTAACGTTTGGGTCATTGTCTGATATGAATCATTACCTATGATTCAAACCAAATCTAAATGTTCTTTAGGAAACATATCCAATTAGTATGACTCTAATGGAGACGTCTCGCAACAACAAACGATAACTGCACTTACTTTAAACGCTAATGTGGTTGTTCCGTGCAGAAACTCTATTTTTCTCTCAACGCCATCTTCGTCCCCAGCGAGCAGCGAGTTCTTAACGCAAAAACTGAGACTTTCCCCCGGTCCAGCTTCAGATTCTCCTTCGTTCTGTCCGGAGCCGCAGCCGAAAGCGAATGGCTGCCGATAATCAGACGAAAAATCCGGACAATCACTACTTAACACACTAGCAAGAGCCATCTTTGAAAGAGTGCGATGATCAAGCAACTTCCGGCAAGAGCAGGAAGACTTATTCTTCATGGCTGCGAAAATCACACAGCGCCCCCGTGTGGTGAATGACTGAAACAGTCAAAAATATGTCATGGCCAAACAAAGGGAAAAAAGCGAGGCTTTTGAACCTTATTTTGTGCAGACTAACTTCCAAATAATTTAATGGGCTATTGAAGGACGTACCCAACAAGCACTAACCTTACCAGAACTTGAGGGAAGGTTTCCAAAACGGTTTGAACTTTTGGTTATTATTTTTGAACATTCCCTGAAGTTTACTTGGAGGAACATCCTCAGAAGGTTATATAATTTATATCCTTCAGACAACATGGAGGGCAAGTTACCAGGAGGTTCTCTCCATTAATAGTGTGACATTTAGGAACTGACATGTTCTCTACAAGTTCAAAGAAGAATATGTTCAATTCACAATATTATCCAGAAGGTTAAGTACTTTAGTTATGTAACATTTTCCACAAGGTTAAATAGTACTTTAAAGAATCTTCAGGGAAATTTCCATAGAGTCTTTGAACAATGCATGCAACTTTCACAATGTTCCTATAATGTTATTGTTTAGAGGACAATCCCCAAAAGGTAAATAAAAGTTGTTTTGAACTCTTTCTAGAAAATCTTTAGGTAACGTTCTATAGAGGTTCATTGAAGGTTATTTACAACTTTGATTATGTTACCTCTGGAATACCCTTACAATGGGTTACATAAAGATTCCTTGAATGTTAGCTACCATTTTCCTAATGTAACATTTAGGGAATTTAACTTTAGGGAATATCCTTACAGGTCTATAAGTTTCATAAAGTACCCTTAAAAACTAGAAGAGGTTTACCACAACTTATAACTACTTTTTGATCAGCCTAAGTGCATAATTTTCATCTCCAAAGCCCAACACAGTTCCCTTGTTTGCTCTAACTGCTTTCTATTGTATCTCTCTTTTTCTTTTCTCTTCTGCACTTGGACCTTCTCTCCAACTCTCTGTAATATTCTTCTTTCAGGTCCTCCCTTGGTCTTTGGATCCAACCCTGGGCATCGATGTGAAAAAGATCCACATTGTTTCCAGAGTAGGCATCCCTATGAGTGGCTCTGAAAACTGCTTCTCTTGCCAAGGAGATGGCTTCTTCTTTACTCAAACCCCAACTGAGACCCCCATCCAGAACTCCATAAGCATAAGGAGACCCTGATCCAACAGAGATGATGTCTCCTTGCAGTCGGGCGCCATCGCTGCACACGTAGATAACCTGCGGGCCACTGTTTGGGGATAGCGGATCTGCTGCTGAAGTGTTGCCGGCAGTGCCTGAAGAGCTTACATCAGTCACAAAAGATTGGTTGCCAAAGTTGTGAACCAGCCCAGAGCTCCCTCCTTCCTTTTCCCAACCGCACAGAGTGAGTGCCACACACACATCAGTCCCTTTAAATGGATGCAACATAAAGGAAAGAAGCTTGGCAGAAGCTCTTATGGAGAGTCGACGCTTATGCCGCAGTTCATACAGTCTGATCTCTCTGATCAGGATGCGCTCCCAAAGCATGCAGTCTGCACCGCTGCCTGAGGAGGTGACCACTAAATGGGAGTGAATAGGGGTGATCTTGTGTACAGCCGGACATGCGACAAGGCCACCCGCGCTGGCACGTGTGTCTGCTGCTGCAATTACACCACCTTGGAAAATGAAACCCAAGGTTGTTGTTCCATGAGACAGAGGGAAAGGCCTTTGCACGGTCAGCGCATGGTTTGGTGGTCTGAAACGAGATGTGCGTCTGCTGACGAATGGGGTGGCTTGTGGGAAAGGTGGTATGAAAATGTGCTGTGGATCCCCCCAGTTTGTCTGAGATGTCTTCAGTCTTTCCAACTCAAGGTTGTGATAATCTGTCTCCAAAGCTGGAAAAGGAAACAATTGCTGCGCAGGATTGTCTTTGAAGCAACAAATATCTTCCAGAGCCATATCAGTGTTGAAAAAAGCTGTAAATAGCTGGGTTGATCACAACATCTGTAGATTCTTTCAGTTAACATAGAAGATTGGTAGTCCACAAGAAAACCAAGCAATAATTAGACAAAGCCATATGTTTTCCAAGCACAGGTAGGGTTCTGATGAAGAATCATTCCCATGAAGTCCACTATCTGCTCCTAAAGGTGCCTTTTTATCCTTTTATAGCTGTAACAAATGTTGCAGCTTGCACTGCATACATGTACAAACATATCTGTAAGCAATGTTTCACTCTTCTTGCTGTGAATTTGATATGCAGTGAAGCCTCTTTCTGCAAAGCCTTCATTCTGAGAAGAGCGTGTGAATATGAAGATGTGTGTGTGTGGTGAGTGGGTTATCTAGTTATGCAACAGTTACACTTTTTATTTTGCTTTCATTCAGCAGATGAGGGCTAGAACCATCAGTATATCAACAGCTTTGATTTTTTATTTTTGGGGGGTTTAGCTTTTTTTCACCACAGCAAACAACTGCAGGTACATTAATTCAATTTCTAACACTTTGTTAATCCTAAAGAGAAATTAGATGATATAGTAACTTGCTTTACTGAAGTTTAAGAACCAGTATTGAGGGTTATGGCTGTGGCCAGAAAAATTACTGAAGACTCTGAATGGGACTTTGTGCTATTATGATATACTTTTCGTGTATTAAGATTATTTCTAAAAAATATAGAGAGCTTGTTTAAATCATAATTACATATTAGGATATTGTTAAATAGTTGCATTAGAGTTTTCGCTTTTCCCTTGACATTTATCAAAAACGTTTTCATATGTATGTATGGTTTCATTAATTAATGTATTTTTATTTTATTTATGTCACTGAATCAAGGGAAATGGAAAAATTCCTGACGCTGGATAATTATCGCGGTAATTTACGGGATATGCAACCGGAGCCCTTGTGAAGCCATTTTGGCTCTGAATGCCTCCTCAGGCTGTACCTTTCCACGTCCTTTTGGATCCAAAATGGCGCCAGTTTCCCCGAACGACGCTGCAAGATGGTCCGCCCCTGTTCAGTCAAACAAGAAGCCATGGCGTCCGCCAGCACGGGGAGCAGAGTGTCCTGTGGGAGAGATTTGAATTGCGTGCCAGAGATAGCTGACACGTTAGCTGCGGTCGCCAAACTCGGGTGAGGAGAGTGTTTGACTCTGCGTGCCAGTTGTTAGCCGTAATAATACGTCTCGCGCTTGTTGTTTTTTTTGTGTCAGAGCGGGATGCTGGCTAAGCTAGCCGGCGAGTTCTCAGCACGTGCCCTCGTCACAACGATGCTCGATGATCCTCTGAAGTGTTTATAACAGGAGCGTGGGCTGCTGCGTTTAATATTTCCTCGCCTTTTTAAAACGTATCCTAGGAAGTGCCTTTCTCTTTTCTCCAGGCTTCTATTTTAAGCATGTGGGTGTTATTTAAGGGTCGTTTTCCTCCGCAGGTTTGACTTCCTGTGCATGCCCCTGTTCCATCCGAGGTTCAAGAGAGAGTCTGAGTTGGAGCCCGCTAAGTCCAGACCCGGAGCCCAGACCCGTTCAGACCTGCTGCTTTGTGGAAGAGGTTAGTCTTTATACCACAGCAAAGCTAGGACATGTACTTTCTTCATTTACAGTTAGAAAAATAATTGGCCATTTTCTTACTCTTTGAAATTCCTCAGCTGGCTTATATAAAGTTTAATTTGAGTAATGTTTAACCGTGTCCAGTTAAATGCAAACCTTAAGGAAATGAAGTTGAGTTTCAAGGGTTTTCGCTCTTTTTGAAAGATCTTTAAAGTATGCATTTCATGTTGACTAATACTTTTAATGCTATTCATATTAGATCATGTAAAACATCTTAACATTAGTCATGAACATGAAAATGTTTACTATACAGACGTCCAGCAAAACTAAGTGCATCAAAGTATCTAACTTTATGACCTAGTTATGCTTAAGCTGAGATAAACAGGAATTCTAGCAACTATTTTCTGTTTAACTTTTGGACAAAAGTCCCGTTTGCCCTAAAACCTAGCCAATAATTGATATTTCTAAAACTAATTAAAAAGCCACTCATATGCTTTTTAAAAAAATTCATTTACCTCTGTTGTTTTTCAACATGTACGTACTCCACTTTAGTCCGTACGTCTTCTTAAATTTGCTTAAAATTTTGACTTGACTATTGTAAACAGCTGTGTAATCAGATTGAACTTGCATTGATCTAAAATAAAACAGACCTACATCCAAATAAACAAGGTAACTTTGTAGAATAATTCATTTTCATTAATCTTGTAGGTCTAGGAACACAAATACTGTGATCATAAATCAGAGAGTCTGATACCTTTGTGTGATATTTCTGTGTTTCGACAAATACCATCCCAGCTAAATGCATCCCAGTTTTCTATCAAAGTGGTGTCAGTGTTAGTAGTGTCTGTTAATACACTACTAATAAACACTTAACATGCACTGACATGAATGTACATGCACTGTACATGTACATTCTCCATGACACGTTAGTGACCCGTTCGTGTGACATTGTATCAGAAACCAAATCTATAAAGTTATGCTTCCATCTGCAGTTTTTCGGTCTACACGTTGTATTCTTGCCACTCACAGGAATTTAAATATTTAAATTCCTAGTTTTGTATTGCTATTTTCTTTTGTTTTGTGTTTTTGTATTTTTCAGCATAATTTGTCAGAATAGCAAATTTTGCTGGACAATAAATTGCCCCAGAAGTTATTGCGACAAATGATAACATTGTTGTTTTGAGACCATTTTCAAGTAAAGTAACAATAATTGCACAGTAATGAAAGAACACATTCCCGAAGATCCAAAACGTTAAATTCTAACAGACATTGAACACTGAAACTGGAAGACATTATAAATATCCAAAACAAAACAAGAGAAACCAGAAATAAAATGAATTATGAAGTCTCCATAAAGAAAATTGTCCTTCAAAATAAAGGCTAGTTGAGACCAATTTACCAGACTGAAGACTTTTGTCATTCAGTCCTTGGTAGAAAAAGAGAGCGAAAAATGATGATGCAATTAATTGATTTGTTGTTTATTGCTACAGGCCTAAGCATTGTGTTTTTAATTTTTACTTGTGTATGTAAAGGTTGAAAATGACCAAATAATTAAATCAAGCCATCTAGAATGAGGGAGCCTCTGATAATTTAATATTTAACACAAAAGTTAATTCAGATAAAACTGGTGTGATCTGGCTCAGAACCTTCCATCAGAAAACTGCTTTGCAAATGTCGATATTGAACTGATTGATGGTAAATGCAAATGGGGGACATGTTTTATTTTTTTTTTAAACAATATGTTGGCTATTCTCTGTCTTTTTGTAGACTGGAATACTCTGATTGTTGGGAAGCTCTCCCAATGGGTCGACGCGGATTCAGAATTAGAGACGGAACTGAGGAACTCGGAAGCTGTATGTTCCTCAGTCTGAACATTTTTCACTTCCTTTGCTGCTGTGAGGCTGGCAGTTCCTTTGTCTCATCAGAGCTCCTCTCTGTTTGCATCTGTCGTCACTTTCTCCTCATCTTTTTGTTTTTCTGCGTTTCTCTCCAGGCTCTCGCACAGGAACTGAACTTCTCAGCCTACCTGGGTCTGCCTGTCTTCATGATCCCTTTGAAGGGCCCCAATAATGCCAATCTAGCCAGAATGCTGCTAAACCACATCCACACTGGACACCACACCTCAAATGTAAGACACGGCATCGGGGCATCCGGCGAACACCTGTAATTGGGTTTGACGCATCCGTGCTGCAGTCCTCGTTTAACCCCAGCTTCTCTTTCTGTTCGTTAGTTCTGGATCCGTGTCCCGTTGATGGCCCCAGAAGACATGCGGGATGACCTGATTGAGAATGAACCCACCGCTTGCTTAGACGAGACGAGCGCAGATGAAAAAACCTGGAGCTGGTTAGTTTTATACTCATCAGCAGGAGAGCTGAATCAAATGAATGCTGCGGCTCAGTTTCTTTATCAGTCTTTGTCTTTTCAGGTGGCACTCATTCAGAACCCTCTGTGATTACAACAAGAGGATCTGTCTCGGTGAGAGAACTCACTGCCAGGCAGCAAATTAAAGCATTAAAAGTCTTTTATTCCCCTACTAAGAATGTACTTGTTTTGTATTCCTGCAGCGATTGAAGTGGGAGCAGACATGCCGTCAGACTCTGTGATCGATAAGTGGCTTGGAGAGCCGATCAAAGCAGCCATGCTTCCCACTAGCATCTTCCTAACCAATAAGAAAGGCTTCCCTGTTTTGTCTAAGGCCCATCAGAGGATAATCTTCCGGCTTTTTAAGGTCCGACATCAAAGCTCCCGGTGGTTTGGTTGATTATCCAAATTTCAAAGTTTCCTTTTTAACAAAGACACACTTGTCTTTCCAGTTGGAGGCTCAATTTATCTTCACAGGCGCCAGTCGGCACACTGAGAAGGACTTCAGGTCCTACCTGCAGTACCTGGAATACCTCAACCAGAACAGGCCTGCGCCTAATGCGTATGAGCTGTTTGCCAAAGGCTACGAAGACTACCTGCAGTCACCTCTACAGGTCAACACCTCCACTCTCTGCTCACAGTTTTGTTTCTTTAATCAGCTTTTTGATTTGTACCTAAATTGATTTCTTGTTTTTGTCCTTCATTTAGCCCCTCATGGACAATCTGGAGTCTCAGACATATGAAGTATTTGAGAAGGATCCCATTAAATATTCTCAGTACCAACAGGTGAGCCAATGGACATATGTTGTTTTGAATTTTTAAGGAGAGTGTTGGCATTTATTGTAATTTATTTATTGTGAAAAATTTCTTGTCATGACAAGAATTTAGATTTATTTTCTCAATAAATTGCAGTTGTCGATGGTAATTGGGGAAAAAAATTAACAGTGATTGGAAATATTATTTAAATTTTCTCCACTCTTTGTTCCACGAGAGCGTCAATAAATATCGGTAAATTATTTATTGAAGGCATTTACAGAGTGCATTTAGCAATATAAATAATAAGTATATTGTAAAAGGAAATATTTTTCAAGAATAATGTTTGACTGCTGTGCCATGCAATCACAGTCACAGGTCGGCCGCACATCCTTAAAAAGTCCTACATTCATGTATCTAAAGTTAAAACTCCTTAAACCCATTTTAAATAAGTAAGCTAGCCTTAAACACGTTAATCACAGGTCTTGAATCTTGTCTTGACAGGACTACATAATCATTTATTCCATGTCATTTTGTTTTCTTGTGAGACTTTTTTAAAATGTGCATGGTGAGAAAGGGAAAACATTTATTGACATTAAATTTAATCTAAATAATGCTTGTATCTAATAATGTATCTAAAATGTTTTTTTCTGCAGAATGCACATTTGTCTAATAGTCTTAGTTTCTTTCAGGCTGTATATAAATGTCTTTTGGACAGAGTACCAGAAGAGCAGCAAGACACTAATGTTCAGTAAGTAAGATGTTCTTATATTTGTATGAAATTGCAATTAGGACTCTTAATTGAGCTGGGTAATGATTTGTAGCTCAGTCAATGCTCCCCTCCACCCTTCATTACCTTCATCCTGTAATACTGTTGGTTAAAAAAAGAAACGCAGGGAGGCGTTATGTTAGAAATTCACTGGAGTTCAATGGATTTTATGTGATAGAACAAGAGAAAATAACTATACACATTTATACAATAAATATCAGTCAGAATCTGCATCTGTCAATAGCAATGAGGTACACTTAGCTGAATTACTCACGATGTCAGGCTGATTGTAAACATCACTGGTTCTGGAGAAAAGTGTTTAAAAAAAATCTGTCAGCATTATCAGAAATGTTAGTCAAACTATTTTTTCCATTCTTTGTTCCAAGACAGAATCAATAAATATCAGTAAATTTGAAAATTTTGATTAAATGCAGTTACTATGTGCAGTTTATATCACACCTCTTTAAGACTCCTATTTCAAATGGGCATGTTTTTCAAGAGCAGTATTTTTGCTCTTATAAATGCTGTGCCATGACATTGACAGCCATATGGTTACCTAAAAAGTAAATAGTAATTTTTTTCCCCCTCATAATTTTTTAGCATTATCACAATAGCACCACAAACACTTTAAGGTGTATGAAGCACCAGAAGTGTCTGATCGATTTGTTTTGTTGGTTTAGGGTGTTGATGGTGTTGGGTGCAGGAAGGGGTCCTCTGGTCAATGCATCCCTGCGCGCTGCCAGACAGGCAGACCGAAAGCTGAGAATATATGCTGTTGAGAAAAACCCCAATGCTGTAATCACGTGAGTAGAGCTGCTTCATTGCTGGAATGTTTAAAGGACTTAACTGTTTGATTTAAAGAGCTTCTTTTGTTCAGATTAGAGAACTGGCGCTTCGAGGAGTGGGGCGACCAGGTGACCGTGGTGTCATGTGACATGCGGGAGTGGGAAGCACCAGAGAAAGCCGATATCATCGTCAGCGAGCTGCTGGGCTCGTTCGGCGACAATGAGCTCTCCCCCGAGTGCTTGGATGGAGCGCAGCACTTTCTCAAAGGTACTAATACAGGAGCTTCCTACAAAACTCCACATCTCTCCAGGATATACAAGAACAGGATGTCTGCGCATCCTTAAAAGTCTGAAATTCATAAAAATAAAATAAAAAAAAAAGCAACATAAGTTGGTTTTAAATACGTTAATCACAAGTCTTAAATTTTGTCGTGGCAGGACTGTTTAGTGTTGTATATTGTATGTCATTTTTACCGCTGGACTTTTCTTTCAGGCAACAATTTGAGTCGTCTGTAGACATCTAAATGACATTTTACCACTAACTAGCTGCTAATATGCTCTTTATAGCTAGCTGGGTTTTTTGTGCTTATCATGATTAAGTTTAAATTTATCACCAGTTCACTGGATGACATCCAACGCATCATTGGTTCATGAACCAATGATTCTAATGAACCAGTGATGCTAACTTGTATAATGCTACATTTATTCTGTCAAAAAACTTAGAATTATGGGGGTTAAGACAGTAGAGAACCGTGTCTAGTGTGATGAGCAAAAGCTGCTGCCAAGAACCTCAAATAGACTCCAGAAATGTCGCAGTTTTGATGTGGCAGTGGCAAAAGATCCCCAGAAAAAAGTCAGCGCTGCTACTGCCACTAATCTAATCAACATTTGGTGCAACACAGACTTTGATGTTGGAGGTTTACTGGTTTTAGAACACGTTGGTCAAGCTTCAGTCTTACCAGGTCTTACATTTCACTCTTAACGGTCTTAAAAAGTAATAAATTTGAGTGGGTGAAACCCTGAAGAAGCATTTGTTCCGCTTCATTACCATCCCCGCTTGCTTGCGTCGTGTATCATTTTTCTTTCCTCTTCAATGCAGACGATGGAGTCAGCATCCCTTGTTCCTACACGTCCTACCTGGCTCCCCTGTCTTCCTCCAAGCTGTACAACGAAGTCCGAGGGTGCCGGGAACGTGACAAGGACCCAGAGTGTCATTTTGAGACGCCATACGTTGTGCGACTCCATAACTTTCACCAGCTAGCGGAACCTAAACCCTGCTTCACATTTACACACCCCACAAAAGGTAGACACTCAGGAATGTCATTGTATAACGTTTCAAAACATACAATCTTGTTGTATTTTAGCTTGCCTTGTCCCTTCTGTAGACTGTAGAATATTATCACAATCATTATTAAAATTAATAAGTTAATCTTTTTGTTTTTTCCTGTCAGACATGAACAATAACCGGTACCAGTGTCTTCGCTTCTCTGTGGATTGCAACTCTGTGCTCCATGGCTTTGCAGGCTACTTTGAAACCATTCTCTACAAAGATGTCACACTTAGTAAGTTAGAGTGAAGAAGAAGTAATGGTTGGCAATTGATGCGGTTTAATTCGTGAACTCGTTTGTTGCAGGTATAAAACCAGACACGCATTCACCTGGAATGTTCTCCTGGTTTCCAATTTTGTTCCCACTCAAAGTAAGTCAGAGTTCCACACGGGTCGAAATTTAAAAATTAGATTTAAGGAGTAAACATTCTTTCTTTTTTCTAACAGCAACCCATCTCTATATCCCGAGACGATGACATCGTTGTGCGATTCTGGCGCTGCAACAATGGGAAGAAGGTTTGGTACGAATGGGCAGTGACGGAGCCCTCCTGCTCTGCCATCCACAATCCAGCCGGCCGCTCCTACACCATCGGCCTGTGAACATGAAGAATCAGCACACCTGTCAGACATCCATTTGTTTTGTTTTATTATTTTTAGTAAGACTTTATGGTTGTTTGAACTTCTTTTTATAAATTCACGTTTAAAACTTGGTCTTGTGATGTCCCACGTTGAGTCTGTAGAGAAATAACAATAAATGGACCGATTCCCGCAGATCGGCCATGGTTACACGACCCGTTGTCCCTGTAAGCTCACCGAGGGCCATTCACTTTCATCAACTCTCACTAGTCTTAACTGTTCAGGTTATCATCCGTGCAGTTATGAACAGTTCCTGTGGACATGTACATTCAATCCAACTAGACCTATGCCTTATCAGACACATTCCACATGATCCATGAAATGTCAGAATAATGTCCATGCACTCTTCGGGGTGGGGGGGGAGTTACTGTTTTCTGCTCACCTGTTTGGCGTCTCTATGTTTGAACATTTTCAATAAAAAATACACTGTACTGTTCTCAGTTTGCAGTTATTTCTGAATGGCTTGTAACTGGAACATCGTCAGCTTTTGATGAAAAGAAAAATATGGTTTCAACAGACGAAATATGGTTCAAAAACAAAAATACAGGAGGAAACCTAGAGCAGGACAGGCAGGCTTTGGAGAAGGGGAAAAAGACCCTGCTGGCTGCAAATAAGGAATTAAACAACATGGATAAACAACTGAACGAGGCGATATATTTAGAGGAAGTAAGCATGGAACTGGAATAGAAAGATTAAGAATGAAAAGAAGAAACTCAAAAGAGTCAAAGAAAAATGTGAAAGCAAGAAGATGCAAGCACTCAGGCAATTCCTAGGGAAGGAAGTCAAAAGCCTGGAGTAGGAGAAAGGATTTGGTGAAAGAGAAGAGGAAAATGAAGGACAATAACCAGGAGTTACAGCTGGAGATGAAAGTTGAACGAGTTAAAATCACAGCTGAGATGAGAACTGAAAGATCTGCGGAAGGAAGAAGAAAAGCTTCAGACCATAAACAATGATCTGCTTCAGGACAAGAAGCACCTCACGTCGATCCGGAAGGAAGCTGTCAAACTCGAATCAGTGGCTGCAGAGCTGCAGTTTGAGAGGAAGGTTTTAGAGGAGGAGCAGGAGGAAGAACGGAGGGTTTTGCAGAATGTGACAAAGATGGATAAGAAGATGGAGAAGCAGCTGAAAAAAATTAAATAAAGAGGTGGGGATGGAAAAGGAGAGGAGCACCTTCTGGAAGTGTTTCACGAGGGCTCACAGCAGCAGCAAGGCCAATGAAGCCGTTGGGTCTGGACAGGAGCGTGTCCTCTGTCTCCATCATCATCTTCATCATCTTCCTCCTTCTCCACCTTTGTCTCCTTCAACTTCATCTCTCTTATTCTTCCATTCCTTCTCACCCCTCAGCTCTTCTTCCCAGGCCACTTTTTGATTTTCCGTTATCTCAAAATCCAATAAAAACTGCGCTTCCTCTGTGATATAATTTATTCTCTGTAATCCTTTACTTTAGCCACAACAATCTGCTTTCTCTGAACATCATGAGTATGCAAAGCCATCTGCGAGTACGGATGCACCGATCCACTTTGATACCGATAAAAGTATCAGCCGACACCGAATCGGTACAAAAAAATTCAGTTCATATTTGTTTTCATAAAGAAATGTACTGAATTAAAAAATTATTTGAGAAATCCATACTTAAATGAACTATGGAGAAATCCATACTTAAATGAGCATTTTAAGACTCCCAGGAGTCTTAAAATGCCCTTGTTAAAAACAACTCCTTGCTGACAATATTTCAAAAGTTTCCAGATGACGTTACGTCTGTGGAGCTCTGTGTTTTACACAGGAAGTACTCCGACCAACTAGTCCTAGACTCACAGACTGAATGACGGAGCTCTTAAGTCATCCAAAAATCCACTCTTCTTTGGGTGGTGCCCATTAGGATTCTCGTCTTGGAACAGTTTTTCTTCTGAGCCTCAGATGCAAATCTCAGAAACAGAAAAGAAGAACTGAAGAACTTAATTCCAAGAAACAAACAGACTCAACCAAGCAAGAACTGGACAGTCTACAGATGTGATAGTTATTCAGCATCGTACGCAATGATAAGTTTGGTTTGAAAAGAAGGTCTGCTGGACGTATTTCTCCAATTTTTGCCCTTCTTTGCATTAACAAACACGTTCCCAACCTACAGTGAATGACTTCCAGACATCACGCAAACAAAACAACAAACAATATGAACAGAAAGTGCCAATGTATGAATTAGGCAGATGCCCACACACTTTCTGAAATTTACACCCGACGCAGAAGAGTTGCAGATTTCCACTCATCTCCACCCGAACCACACACAAAGTGAGAAAGAGTGTTTACTCTAAGTACACTAATCCCTCATCAGGCATATGACCGGCTACTGCTAAACCTAACCAATCGGAGCCCTTAATTATGCCTGAACTTGATGAACCGATTAACTGAAAGCAATGACTTCTCATTTAATGTTTCCTCTGTCTTTATGATCCCATAGTTGGGGTTAAAATATGTGAAATGAAGCACAGTGCTGGAAGATGAGTGGCCATATTCTTCATTGCTAAATATGCACACAAAATGTCCTTTATTTAAGCTTATCAACGTTATGAAGGTAAAAATGCAGATTCAGCTGCTTGAAAAAAAGAAACTGAACTCAGCAAGTGTCCTTTTATTTTATCCACTGCTGCTTGGCTGCCTCCTTCATATCTGGGATTTAATGTGCAATTTGGGGTCTGTTTCAAGGCTCTGCTCTGAGTCGGTTGGTGTAAATGAGTCCAGTCCCCTGGGTGTAACATCATTAGTTATTGGCACAGAAACTCATAAATACTCATGTTCTCAGCAGATTTGAAAACGGACTGAGAATAATATTTATCCTTCTGCATTTAACACCCATGTGAGCCTTGTTACAAGGGTTTTGATCTGCTGTTTGTGTTTGTAGTCTCATAATTACACAAATTGTGTGTTTTTTCAATCTCTCGGCTGATAAGTGGACACAACACACAAGCGCCATCTGGCTCCTCTCTCAGGACTCAACGGCTTTTGGTGCTGCCTCCCGGGCTGTTTTTTTTGTTGTTGTTTTGGCGCTACACTTCACCGGCTTCGGCCATGATTCATGTCACACACCACATAAAAATCGACTTCTCTTTATTTCTGTCATGTGGTTATTCTGTGTTTTCCAAAAAGCTATTTTGCTCCCTCTTTAGGCAGTTCCAGCTGTAAAAAATAAATAAGAAAAAACTAAAACGTATTACATAATCAAAAAAAAAAAGAAGAAAATGCAGATGCCATTTTTTTTTTAAAAACAGTTTGTGATAAAAACATGATTAATATGATGGTTTCCATGAGAAATGAGTTCTACTTTTGAAGAAAATCACTTTTCCGACACAGTGAACCTTTTTTTGGTGACACAACTTGGCAATGTTTCTGCAAAACATTAAGTTGCAGAACTGTGTTGACATGTATGGTGTCTATGGTTTTTATCATATTTTAGAAGAGTCCAGAACTGCCCTGAACCTTCTTACTTATTTTGTCCCACCTGATACTGCGGTCAACCCAGGGCGTCAAGGCAACAAGCTTGTTAGAAGCTGTGCAAAAATTGTGGCGCCTATCTGAATGCTATCACAATTTTAGTGTTTCAAATTAGCATGTATTGGTAATCCCACTATGTTTAAAAATAGGACTATTAATCTCACTACAGGGGACTCTTATATTCAAACAGAGGGTGCCGGTTTGTTATGTGTCCAAGCTGCACTTGGGTGCTTTTTCCCTTCAACTTCTTTCCTGTTCCTTTTCATTGATTTTTCATTTCCTTTGTTCCTTTTATATTCCTATTGATTTCAAAAATGACAAAGCAAGCTTGACAATGGAGAGCAGAAGTTGCATAAATGGTTTAAGTTGTAAGCATCCCCGGGCTGCCCTGGTTCCTTGGTGAAGTGTCTGTGTGTTGCCCTCATCAATGTTTTATCCACCGCTTGAAGAGCCTGAGGGTGGAGCTCGGCACAATAAGTGATCAAATTACGGAAGTCATGCACAGGTATGATAAGCTGAGGTGGGTCAAGGTGGTTGTTAAGAATGAAAGAGAGCTATGGGTTTTACTTTCAAAATAAAAGCCTGAATGTGGTGGTTTGTGTCAAAACACCGTTTTATGTCTTAGGAGTTTGATGCACATATGATGGCAACATCATATGGCAACACCACAACTCTTAAAGGCACATATCTACATAAGTTATATGCATGATACACTCTATATCAACACAACTCTTAAAGGCACATATCTACATAAGTTATATGCATGATAAACTCTATAAAGTTTTATTTGTTTTTGCATGCAATACTGAACATTTTACAAAATATTCAGTGTTCTAATATTCTCGTTGCCTTCTTGTTAGGAACAAAAACTACACAACAGAGGCCTGTATTTTGTGGAGTTGCACATGTTTTATATAATTTTTGTGTGAAGAATAAACTTCATGCACTCAAACACTGATTTTGTTTTTTCTTTTTCTTGTTCCAGAAGGCTCTTTCCATCTAAACGTCAGCAACTTGAAGTCCATAATTATAGTGACTTCTTCCTAAGTTGATATTTTTGTTGCAATTTATATTTTACTGCTCATTGTTTTACTCCAAGAACAATTTAAGAGACTAGCTGTATGTATAAATCTGCATTACATCATTAAGCAATTCAGAAATGTGTAAGCATTGAGGTTAATTTATCCTAATCTGTTATTATATAAATATGGTTTATTGGTTTACAGAGTAAATTCTAAAAATAAAGGCTACAGTTTTTTTCAAATTTAATATTTAAAGAGACCACCGAGTTGTGTATATTTTTTTCCACAATAACAAATGTGCAGTGACAAGAAAAAGTAACCTCTGGCTAATACAGTATGAACTTACATAGCCAGATTTCACCAAATACAAAGTTTTTACAAAGTACAATCTACGTAAAAACTGCTCGTTCTGCTGATCCTGTGTTTTATTACATCATGAAAGGTACAAGAATCAAATGAAAGCATTAGTGAGCTAGTGAGTTAGTTGATTTTGATTCCGAATAATTTCAGATGCATTTTATTTGCAGGTGGCTCAACTTCACTTATGACACTCAAGACGACCTGGAGGTCATGACAGATACTGTCAAAAAAAAGTTAGTGGCGACTCAAACAGACTCAAAATTTTTACTTGTTCACACTTGTTTATATTCCTGTTTGAATGTGCTTGGTTTCTGTGAATACCTACCACTTGAATGAACACACGTCTCATTCTGCCTGTTTCATTTAATATGCCAGTGTGATGGCATTCCAGTAGTCTGAACTCATCCTCCTTAAACCAACCTGAACAATTTTTCTCTTTCTGGCAGCTGAAGAGATTGTTTTTTTCCCCCTTACTTCTTCTATCTTGTGTTGTCTGGAATGAAGGTCAGTGGCCTATGGAAAATTTATTTTCCTATATTTTCAGCATGTTGCTATAGGAGAACATATTAAAAAAACATGCATAATATAAAACAATGAGAAAAAACTGAAGTGGGATGTTCAAGTTGGATCACTTAGCATAAAAAAGGTTTGAGAAAACCTTATAGTTTTGTCAATAAGCATAACAATAGCAATAGGTACAAAGGAGACCCTGTGTGCATTTTATATTGATAGAGATGATACCAGCTGTATTGCATGTGCATGTTTTGTGGAGCTAATTGGTCGGGTTAGTCTCATTATAAATTGATAGTAAAATCTGACCATTCCAGTCTGCCCCAAGCCTTTTCACACACCCATTCCACCAGTTTGATTGTTGCCTTGTTTTTCTGAAAAAAAAAAAAAATGCAGTGTTCTCACACTTGGTAAAATCGTTTTGCTACAGCCCTACAAAGTACAAAATCCTCCATTGTATGAGAAATTAGGTTAAAAAGAAGGGAATGAGTAAAAATAAAAGTATTTTGTGATGTCCACACAGGCTTGAGGTTGTTCAAATAAAGCTTTTGAAAAAACCCAAAACCTGCAGAAAAAACTAACAAAAACTCGACAAAGGTTATATATAAAAGGTTAAATTGATTTTACAGAAAAGTGTGACTGGTTTATAAAAAAATTCCAACAAAATAAAATTCTTTTATTTTGAAGGATAGAACAGGAAGTCCGGTGATTACAGCCTTTGTTTTGACGTCACCTGCATGGATAGACGGTATTTGGGTTTCCAGCCAACTGAATGCGGCCGAGTGTTGGAGGGGGTCGGTTAAACAACGCTTCATTTTGTCAAAACACAAACATTACCACCGAGGTAGGTCGTCGTTTCGCCACGCAGACGTAACGTCGCAGTGGGTTAGCTTGCTCTCGTAGCCCAGCTGTCTCCTCGAAGCGCTGGCAGCATCCAGCAGCAGGTTAGCCCGGTCCAGCCAGGCTCTGGCTCCGCTCGCTGACCTGCAGCATCGACTGGGGCGGTGTGTGGACATGTAACATTCTGACCAAACTGGTAGTGTTCTAGTTTTTGACGTCAAAGTGATATAACTGGGGGAAAATGGCAGTTATTAGAATGACTCAGGGTGTCACCGGATATAATACATTTCTAAGCTTAAATGGGCGCTGAAATGTTTTTGTGAGCACACCATATATATATTTTTTCTTCTACTTGATTTTATTATTATTATTTCTGTTTGTTTTTACAATGCATATTGAATTTAGTACATTGTAGTAACTCTGTCATTCGCCCACACACAGCTGGACGTGTGGAAACAGGAAGTGAAACACAAACTGACCTGAGAGAGCTCTGAAAATAGAGTTTGTCCTGGGATCACCTTAATCTGAACACAAAACAATAACCCATTTAATGTCTCTCTCTTCCTCTCTCCCTTGGCTCAACCATCACCCTTGCACACCCGCAGCCATGTCTCCATCAGTCCCGCTGCAGGAGATGATCCGAGCCATCAGGTCAGCCAGGACCCAGTGTGAGGAACGGGGGGTCATCCAGAGGGAGTGTGCCGCCATCCGGGCCCAGTTCAGACAAACCGACAACGGCGGGCGGTCGCACAACCTGGCCAAGCTGCTCTACGTGCACATGCTGGGCTACCCTGCTCACTTTGGTCAGGTGAGGGGAGATTTAGTTAATTCCTGTCATGGGGTTTGCGTGGGCTGAAGTGTGGGAAGCCATCAAGTGTCTGCTTTCACTTTATGCTGCCTTTCGCAAAGTCCAAGTCCAAAGAGAAGTGAGGCACCGAGAGGTGTTATTTGTGTGATTTGTGTAGAAATGTATGATAAAGCAGAATATTCAGGCCCCTTTCACTTGTTGCCATATTACAAGCATAAACTTCAATGTGTTTTCTTGGGATTTCGTTTATAAATCTGAAGTGGAACAAAAGGTTCTCATCGTATTTAGTCACTTTGAGTCAAGACTTTGAAGTTATTTTGGTAAGTGTCTCTACCAGTTTTGCACATCTAGAG
Organism: Alfaro cultratus; assembly: GCA_903066825.1. Lineage (NCBI taxonomy): Eukaryota > Metazoa > Chordata > Actinopteri > Cyprinodontiformes > Poeciliidae > Alfaro > Alfaro cultratus. The sequence continues at coordinate 39,541 of CAEFZX010010697.1, forward strand.
ACTAAGTTTTTGTCCTGTCCCTCATTTAGAAAAGTAGCTCATGCTCAGTCAGATCGGTTCAAGATAGATTGTAGACATCATAACTTAATTCTTTCCATAAATTCTCAGTTGAATGTACGGATGTCCAACTCTGGGCTACTAGGTGTCTATGCATCGTTAAAAAGTCTTAAATTAAGGCCCTTACAATATCTTATAATCATAAGAAAGTAAGTTGGTCTTAGATACATTGATCACAGGTCTTAAAATATGTGTTGACAAAACTATTTAATCATATAGATTTATACATATATATACGTATACATATTTGTTTTTCTCCCGAGACTTTTCTGTCAGGCAGTTTGAATCGTTCTCAAACATCTGCATTGCGTGTGACTGGACGGTTGAGGCTACCGCTAACTCAACACTAACATACCCTTTGCTAGTTCACTAGCTAGCTATCTTGGGTAAGGGCAAATGTATCGCCAATTGGATGGACGCAGTTTGTGCATTTCTGTGAAGACAGAGGTCTTAAGCTTAATTCGTAATGGTCTTAAAAAGTCTTAAATGTGAGTTGGTGTAACCTGCAGAAACCCTGAGCTACCATCCTGCAGGTTTTTAGATGCATTCCTTCTGCAACAAGCCTGAATCAGTCGATTCCCTGGTTCTGCAGAGCTGACGAGGAAGACCAGAGACATGGCTCAGACGTGTTGAAGCATGGCTGCATCTTGAAGTTGCGAGAGTTGGTGTAAACCGGAGATCTTATGGTTTTCTTTCAACAGCTGCTTTCTTCTTGCTGCTCTTTCGTAAAAGCTAGTTTGTAGAGCGCAACACGATTGGGATATTGCTTTACTTCTGAAAACCTGCTTATTTTTGTGTCCATTTCACATTTGTACGACTTTGTGTTGTTCTGTCACATAAAATACATTTTCTAACATGACAAAGGGTGAAGACTTTTCCAAGACGCCGTATTAACTGGTTGATTGTGATCTTTTTTCTAATCCTTTCTGTTATCTGAACAATGTGAATTGTGTTTAATTCCCTCAAGCAAAACTTGTCAACGATCAACAGATCTCCTGTAAGTAGGCCACTGACTGTCGTTTCCCCGCTCAGACTACCAAGTCTCCGCTGCTCAGAGTGATGAAAGAGCAAGGATTTTTGCCATTGGGCTTCAGCAAAGGGGTCAGTATTTCAAGCAACTCCACATTTCACAGACTCGTTGCTTTTGTAGATGGAGTGCGTTCGGATGATTGCCAGCCCGCGCTACAGCGAGAAGCGCGTGGGGTACCTGGGAGCGATGATGCTCCTGGATGAGAAGCAGGATGCGAGCCTGCTCATCACAAACTCTATAAAGAAGTAAGGAGAACTCTTAATAACTGCATTGTATGTAATACGATTTGCGTTTATATTAATGCAGGGAGAAAAACACTTTTTGTGTTGGCGTATGTACTCTATTCTTACCATTTACTATATGTCACTGATTGGTAAGAATAAAATCATAATCACATATAGTGCTGTAAAAAGGTAGTTAGTTTCTTACATTTTTCTGTTTTTGTTACGCTTCAATGTTTCAGATGATCAAACAAATTTTAATATGAAAATCTAATAACTGATTGTGTCGCCCATGGCAACAAGAACTCCCATTAAGTGTTTGTGAAAGCTGGCAATCGGCCTTTAACTAAATTTATTTCCAGGATAAAATTGTTTTCAATTAAGAATGACCCGATTAGCATCACACGACAGTATCTGAGTTAACATCAGGCCATGACTTACACTAGGCTGCTCCCAAACCTCCATTTTGAATTTTATTTTGCGGAATTAACTTGTGGGATTTGTGATGAACTGACGGTCACGCATTTTCAAGCGTGAAAGTGTTGATTCCACCCTGACGCTAAAAAAAAGTCAGCCTGGATCACTACGCTACCTCCACCATGTTTGACGTTTTTCTCTTAAATTCTATATTAAGACTTATTAAATTTTAGGAGGTATACAGAGATAACTGTTACAGAATATTTTCCCAAAATGATTAAGAAGATTTTAATTTTTTTTTTTTCTTGGTAAATGTGAGACAAACTTTTGTGGGGGGGGTTTCTGGTTGTTTTTTCTTATTGTTTCTTATTTTTGAATAATAAACCTGGGAACATTATCCAGTGTTCTGCTTTTTTTTGTTTTATTTATTTATTTATTTAGTTTTGTGGTATTTGGCTCTCACTGGAGTCATAGAAAACACTGTGTTGTAACTCTTTCCAGACTGATAGGTCTCAATAACTTTGCTTCTCATCTAGTCTTGAATTTCTTTAGATGTTGCTACTTTGTGAGATATTTTTTCCTAATTCCTGTTGTCAGGTTGGTCCACTTCAAAAGATGTTTGGGTTCTTCAGATTGGTTAGTAATTAGGCTTGTAATTTAGATGGACTTCTATGTATTTTCCTCAGATTTTGGGTGATATCAAAAGTTGTTTTATATAATCTGAAGCATGTGGCCAAGATATAATTTTAATCAAAGAGACAAACCTCAGTGGAATAAAAAATAGCTAATCATAAAAATGTTTCATGTCATTCAGATAAATTATATGTCCACAAATGTGGCTTACGATCAATGTATGTCTCTGTGTTTGTCTCGTTCAGCGACTTGTCTCATAGCAACCAGTACGTTCAGTCTCTGGCTCTGTGCACGCTGGCCTGTATGGGTTCAGCTGAGATGTGCAGGGATCTGGCCCCAGAGATCGACAGACTGCTGCGCTCCTCTAACTCTTACATAAAGAAAAAGGTTACAACATTTTCTTTTTTAATTTGTGCGGTTCCTACACATTTATCCATTAGTAAAGCTCTTTTTGGTATTACTGCAAACGGCAAAGAGTGTCAGTGGGTTATTTTATTATCATTTCTTTAGGTACGTGGGAGTTTTATGTTATTGTGAGCAGTCAGTATCCGCTTCCAAAGTTTCACAAATCAAAGAGGAATTGTTACAGATGAAGTTAAACTCTGCACAGACTAGAGCCACCATGAGTTTTATTCACTTGATACAAAGTAAGAAATGTTTTATCGGTTTAAACAAACATGTTATTGTTCATTTTAGGGATGTCCAGATTGACATTTTTAGTAGGTAGCGATAATTTAAAAAAAACTTGATTAGAAATTCAATTGACAGATCGAAACGTCACTATTTTTTTTATACGTCCATTTAGGTTTTCTAGTAACACCAGAAAACCTCTGACTAAAACCTCTCAGATTTAGAATATCCATATTACCACATGATCCGCTGTGATCAGATTTTTGTGTAATATTTTTGCAATACACCCTTAACTTTTTGAGGGAAAATTGGTGTGTAAAATCTGACACACTCTTTTCTCCAGTTGCTGTTGATGCTTATTCTTTCAGTCGCTTGAGTAATAAGAAAACCAACTTCTGCTTTACCCTGTTTATTATTGAGTTGATAGTCCTAAAATTACTACATTTTAGCAAAATGTAAAACAGTAGGTTGGAAACGTTGCAGATTAATTTAGCTACATATTAATGGAGATGATAGCTAATAGTAGCCTTTGAAATAAGGTATTTGTAGCTCCTCTGTTTAAATTTAACCACTCTTGGTATGAGACGGTGTGATTTACTGATCAGTATCCTGCAGGCTGCTTTATGTGCCGTTCACATTGTGAGGAAAGTCCACGATCTAGGAGAGCTCTTTGTCCCGTCAGCTCGCTCCCTCCTCTCTGAGAAGAACCACGGTTAGTAGATTTTAATCCCACATCTTACGTCCTCGTGTCCGAAATGTTGGTTCCATGATCTTCTTGTATTTACCTTTTACGTATAGGGGTGTTACATGGAGCTGTTGTGCTCATTACGGAGCTGTGTGAGCGCAGCCCAGACACACTGGAGCGCTTCAGGAAGGTAAGCGGCGTCCCGATCCGATGGTTCTGCGGTAATGTGCTCGTCGTAACGGTGGGTGTTTTGTGTGCTCTCCAGACGGTCCCAGATCTAGTTCAGATCATGAAAGGCCTGGTGATTTCAGGGTATTCTCCAGACCACGATGTGGCAGGAGTCAGTGATCCATTCCTACAGGTCAGCCTTGCTCTTTAGGACTTTGAAACTTGCAATAGATGCCCACTTCTTCTCTTTGACATCACTGGATATTTTATTGACTTAAACCAAGATTGTTTTTTTTTTTAATGTTTTGTAAATTTATGTCAACATTTGTTTAAACTTAGAGCAATTCATAGTGCCTTGCAAAACTTCTCATACCTCTTCAACTTTTCTACATTTTGCCACATTGGAACAACAAATTTCAGTGTATTTTTATTGGAATTTCTTGTGGCAGCTCGTTGCACTAAATTGCATCTAACGGTGTTAGAGTAAAGCTGGCAGATTACACATGAGACTTCTAAAATATTTAGTGGTAAGAGATTTGGAGAACCTACATTACTTTTAACTGACCTATCATTTAGAATCCCCATAAAATACAACAAAGTTTATAGATGTAATGTCAAAAGTGCCAAAAGGTGTTAATACAAGGCACTGAATATTTTGATGTAAGTATACACAGGTGTGTTATTTCTCCTGTGTTTTTGTGCTTCTTCTCCCCCAACTTTTTCTTCAGGTACGGATCCTAAGGTTGCTGAGAATCCTCGGTCGGAACAACGAAGCAGCAAGTGACGCCATGAACGACCTCCTGGCTCAGGTTTTGTTTTTATTTTTCCAACCGGACAGCATTACTGGAATAATGCTGAGATGTTTTGCTCAGTTTGATAGAAGCTTGGGTGTTCAAATTTGTCGAGTGTCCTCGAATCCTTAAAAGGTTTTATATTAATATATATAAAATTAAGGCCTTAAAATATCTTAAATTCATCAAAGAAAATGTAAAGTCTTACATTTTGTATTCTAGCCTTGTACAGACTCAGGGGCACCGCCAGGAATCTTGTACCCCTGACAAAAAATTTAACTGGGCCCCCCCACGCAGCTGCTGTTACAATTTTTTGGGTCTATCTGACCTATCAAAAATGTCACAATTTTAAAGACTTGCAACTGCCTTGCTTTCTTGGGTCCAATACTGATAACTAGCACAATATTTACTGCTCATCAATTTAACATCTAACAGTCCGCATACAGTATGCAAGGCGGTTAAGGCTACAGGTAATTAGCTGCTAATACTTGCTTGCTAGCTTGCTAGCACACAAACAAGCCATTGGCAGCTAGCATATGTTTCTCTAGCTATCTAGCTGGCTAACTATAGAACCATATGCCATGTGAGGAGCACAAATCTGCTGCCAAGAGCCAAACCTCCCCCAGAAGTTTTACAGTTTTGGTCCCCTGCATTTCTTTGTACAGCTCAGTCATGATATACATCTTAAATTTTATTTTTAATGGTCTTAAAACGTCTTAAATTTGAGGTAATGAAACCTGCATAAACTTTGAAATTCAGTCTATTGTCTGACAATGGCAGTTTACTGACGTGCTATTCGTTCTCTAGGTAGCGACCAACACAGACAGTACCAAGACTGTGGGCAACGCTGTGCTCTATGAAACTGTTCTCACTGTACTAGACATAAAGTCAGAGAGCGGCCTCAGAGTGAGACACATTCTCTTTTTACTGCATTATTACATCAGCAGTCCTTATTTGATTATCAAATGTTCATCACTTCACTCGCTCCATAGGTTTTGGCTGTAAACATCCTGGGAAGATTCCTCCTGAATAATGACAGGAACATTCGGTCAGTGCTAATTTTCTTCCTGTTTTATTCCTTCACCCTCTGTTATCTCTGCTCACCACCTATTTCCTCTGATCTCAGTAAAGGCTTTTTTTCCTTCTTTATTTCAAAAGTGACTGATCTCCTCCCAACAGGCTGAGCTGAATAATTACTTTCCCTCTGAGCGTTTATGCTAGGAGCTCACTCAGTTTAAGCACATTTTAGCAGTGAATGTGGACACGTTGGGTAGGTTCCTAGAGGTTTTGTTGTATTGTGGTTTCATTAGATTTTTCCACATGGGCCTTGCAGTAAAACGGGTCCGACTAGTTTGCTCCTGCAGAACTAGTCGGTGATGCTTCATTCCTGTTAGACCTGCCTTACTTGATCATCTCTGCCCAAACATAATGTCTGAACTGTATAAAAGTGCTGACACTGCTGTTAATCTCTGTTTATGATGCGATACAAAAAGATGTTTCATTGTTGGTCTTCTTGCAGATATATAGCCATGACCTCTCTTCAGAAGATCGTTTCGACAGACCACAATGCAGTTCAGCGGCACCGTGGGACCATAGTAGACTGCCTGAAGGACCAGGACGCGTCTGTCAAGCGGTAATCTTTAGTGAAAAATGGGCTGAAAGAGAGACACCACTACATAAAAGGCCTCTAATTCACAGCCAGTGTACAAAAGAGTCTGTTTTCAAGCAGGAGTCAGAAGAACAGAGGTGTCCAAAGTGTCGAATGAGACTCATTTGTGGCCATTGGAATGATGTTTTTTTTTTTGTGGCTTCTTAATTGCATTTTTTTAAAAATTGCACAAATCTGGTTTCTCAAGCACAAGCTGTTGATGCAGATGGACACTTTTTACAATTTTTAGGGCAAGATTTTCTTTGACAAATTAAAGTCCCCTTGAGATGGCAAATATTGTTAACACAAAGTTCCTGTTTGTAATTAACCATGTATTTGGCTTTCATTTTAATTTCATGGTAAAACAGGACAAAACCCATCCATATATCATTATTATTATTTTAAAATCGATATTCTTCTTTTTTTTAGCTTTTAACGTGACAATTTTTAGGACGATTGTATAAAGTCTTCAGTATAATCATTGGAGACTTTTACAACCAAAACCATAAGTAAAAGGGATTATAAAGTCTATGAACAAAATTGCCCTTCAAAAAATATTAATCATTAAAATGATATTTTATTGTAATTTATCATGTGATTAATTGCTTATTGCGACAGTTTTAGAAAAAAAGTCGGATAATTTATTTAAAAACATACAGGAAACCAGTGGAAATCTAGGAAAACTAGGATAATATGAGTGTGCTATTATCCAAAGATGTGCAGTAGTCATATTTACATGAAATAAAGGTAACAACATGTTTTTGAGATTTTTTTTTTATGGAAGAAAACATAAAAAAAAAAAATCTATCATAAAGGATTTAATAATTTTACTTAATCTCATCCTACACTTTGTTTGCAAAGAGGTAGATTAATCTGGATCTGTATGATTGGGCGAACCACTACTAAATCTACTAAATTGAAGTAGAAATTGTTGCATATCATCACAATAAACATTTTATATCTATTTATTGATTCAATCGTTAACCAAAAAAAGCCTGTCGTACCATATATTACTTTTGAAAAAAACATTTGAATAAACGCAGTGAATCGGTTACAAAAGCAAGATTTGATTTTTGAATTTTTTTTTTGTAATGTCTCACCATTAAAAACATTTTTTACGATTACGTTTTAATAAATACACAAGCTCTCAACAAATTTACCAGTAAGTGAAACAGTTTCACACCACCAGTGATTTTTGGCACTCTTTATTTCTCGTGTTTCAGCCTCTTACTGTGGGAGCTGCTTCACTTATCTAGCATCCAATAAAAAAAAAAGAACTGCACTCTTAATGAGACAGACAGAGCATTTGTACCAAACAAACTAGCATTTAAGCCTTTAAAGCATCTCTTTTAATGTTCATATGCAGAGATAAACCCTAAGTATCAATATTTAAAGATGTTCCTTTTTTTACTTCAGGGAACGCTGTGAGCGCCTGTCAACACAGCCAAGCTGGATTAATTAGCCTCTTTGATCCTCCTCTCCCATCCATGTAGGCGTGCTTTGGAGCTGTCCCTGGCTTTGGTGTCGGCCTCCAACATTCGGTCCATGATGAAGGAACTGCTCATCTTCCTCTCCTCCTGCCCCCCCGAGCTCAGGGCTCAGGCTGCCAGTGGCATATTTAACGCTGCTGAAAGGTAGAGTCTCAGAGAATGTTTGGTGGATTTTATTCCACGTATAAATGACTAATTTATTCCTAACACTGTCGTAACGCATGCAAACACAGATGACTTCCCGTCATGCATGTGAATAGATTGGACGTGTTGTGTTGTTTTGACCCAGAGTGGGGCGGTTTTAATGCTGAGGCAGATGCAATAAAGGCTCTATTTATCCAGCCTGCGTCCACTCAGTGATATTCCTGTCTGACAGACACTGCCCAGCACTTATTCTCATACACACAATACAGATACAGATTCAGCAGGCTCGTCTCACCGTAGAGCACTCCTCAGTTGGCTGTGTGTGTGTCTCTGTCAGGTATGCACCCTCCAAACGCTGGCACATTGACACCATCCTGCATGTTCTCACCACGGTAAGTTCACTGTAGTAAACACTTACAGAGCCTTGCTAAATAAGTCGTATGTCTTGGAGTTGTGACTTTTGTCGCCTTACAACCACAAACTTTGATGAGTTATTAGGCTCGTAGAGGAGGTATCAACCACTTTAATCGCCAGCCTTTGCATTCCTGCTTTCTTGAGTTATATTTCAGTCTTGTCAAACCACACTGTTTCACGTTTTGATTTGATTGTTTGTAGCAGGGGTATTTATTTATGTATATTTTAGTGGTTTAGTGGTCTTTTCTCATCAGCAGCTGGATAGGAAGTACGGTAGAGAAGCAGAAGACATGAAGTAAAACGCCACACTAATTTAACTAACAGTTATCATCCCAGCAGAGCTGTGGATCTCTGCAGCTCCTCCAGAGTTACTATAAGCATCTTGGCTGATTAATACTCTCTGGCCCTGTCTTGATTAGTTTCACACTCATACAATTTTTGGGTGACACATTAAACAGTTTTTGAAGTTTGTGGTTGTAATTTGACAAAAACTAATACAAAATTTAAGGAAAATAAACTTCTATTTTTTTAAAATGCCTTCTAACAATTTTTTTTTTTTATTGGCAAGAAAGTGTAAATTCAATAGTTCCACATATTGCTTAATTTTTTAATTAATCAATTATTAAATTAGCTGACATTATTTCAATAATTTATTAACCATTTCATGTCTTGCAGTTAATGACTAATACATTTTTTTGCTTATGTAACATGAAGAGTTGGTCTTTTTGCTAAATGCCACCGCTATTTTCATTGAATTTCTATATACATATTGATGACACAAACACTTGCACTGCTGACGGATCTACTGCTGCGTTTGTGTCATTTCCACCCTCGCAGGCAGGGGGCGATGTCAGAGATGAAACTGTGCCTAACCTGATCCAGCTCATCACCAACACCTCAGAGCTGCACTGCTACACCGTCCACAAGCTCTACCGGGCGCTGCTCACCGACATCTCTCAGGTCTGTGGCTCACTGCAGGGTTTGAGTTGGACAGAAACAGATTTATCTTGTAATAAAAAAAAAGTGAGAACTTTTGCTTTTCCTGTGTATCTCTAAGTGATGTATAAGTGGAGTTTCTTTGTGTTCGCAGCAACCTCTGGTCCAGGTGGCTTGCTGGTGTATAGGAGAGTATGGAGACCTGCTGCTGAAGGGAGAGTGTCAGGAGACAGAAACTGTGCAGGTAAAGTACTGATGTTGTGTTTAGGTATAAACCAAAGAGTGCAAGATGGTCACAATGTTCAGGAAGAAATAAATTGCTGTTTGTTTTAACTCCGTAGGGCTAAAGGGGGATTAATAGTGACATTTATTTTGCTCAAAACCGAATTTAAAATGTTTTTTTTTTTTTGTAGGTTTATCACATTTTGTTTTGTTTTGCATGTGTCTTCATCAGGTGACGGAGGACGACGTCCTGGACGCTTTAGAGATAGTTTTACAGTCGCACATGTCGACTCCAACAACCAGAGGCTTCGCTCTCACCGCCACCATGAAGCTGAGCACACGCATCACAGACAATGTGGAGTAAGAAAAAAAAAGACACCTTTTTAGTCCCTGGCGGTGCACAGTGATCAGAATCGTGTGAAATGCCCCTAACAGACCAGTTTGTTGATGGGAGAACTTCTGCAGAACGCTGAATGTAAACAGCTTGTGTAATTTCTCTGTTTCACACCCAACTGCTTCTCTTTCTCCTCTTGAACTCGCTCCCCACCGACAGTCGGATCAGGAGCATCGTCAGCATCTACGGAAGCTGCATAGATGTGGAGCTCCAGCAGAGGGCGGTTGAATACAACGCACTCTTCAAGAAGTATGACCACATGAGGTAGGCAAAGACAGAGCAGCATCAGATTTTTCTTTCTTTTGTACGTGTTATGTTCTAAGACAATGATTCTCAAGTTTTTATGACAAATAGACACAGTTTTCTATTCTATCTTAGACTTTATTTGGGATTCTTAAGTATCCACCAGGTCTGGATAACTAATTTTTTATTGTAGAAAAGTCTGATTACTGTCAAAAAGTGCCAGACATCCGGGGTGAACTTTTACATTTAATATTAGCTACAAAAAATTAGGAATCTGTAAATTGGAGCAGTTCTTTAACTATCTGACTGTCCATCAATCCATCCATTAGTTAGTTTATCCATCTATCGATTTGCCTGTCCATCAGTCCATTCTCCCAACAGTCAGTTTATCAATCAGTCTGGACTAACTGGACTTTTGGCTAAACTGGGTTCAAAGTCATTCCTGGATCCAGGTTCCAAGTTCAGAAGAGAAGTTAGGATGAGAAACACACCGTTTCTCGTTCCAGGTTCACCGTCTCTGTCGCGCTTCTGTGTTTGCAGAATGTTCTGATGAAGCAAAGAGAACTCACTTTTACTTTTGTAAACTGTGATGTCTGTAGCTATTTCCAGACTGAGGTTATTGCTCGTTTCCACAGGGCGGCTGTGCTGGAGAGGATGCCTGTGATTCAGAAAAACTCTCTGGGTCAAACCAATGGAGAGCTGAGCGAGGAACCAATCAAGGAGAACCAACCAGGAAAGGTCAAACAGGAAGAGACGGTTCTGCCACAACAACCAGCTGGCCAGGTATGATAACACATGTGGAAACAGACTTTCCTAAAATATCTCTTAACTACAGTTATTTTTTTTGCATTTTTTATTTTGATGGCCACCAGGAAGTTTAATAATTGTTTATTGTAATAATGTGAGAATAAAGTAAAACTATTTTGAGGGTAAAAGCATAACATTATGAGAATATTCAAAGTATAGTGACTTTATTCTCATAATTTTATTACTCTATTCTTGTAATTTTATTACTCTATTCTTGTAATTTTACTATTTTTATTTCTTTCAAGCGTGGTTCTAATATTCTGTCATAAAATACAAACTGGTGTGATGCAGAAGAAGTGTTTCCATCGCAGTTTTGCAAAAACTCCAATTTCAATACGACTGAAAAACCACCTCATTCTAGAGTAAAAACTTTCTATCGAAAAATGTGTTTATTCAAAATTAGCATGTTTCCATTAAGAAGATTTATTTCTGTAATTCCAATTTGCTCAATTTCATCGTAAGTGGAAATGCATCTACAGTTTGTTTGGTTTAGTTCTGTTTTCCACCTGGAGGCATTAAATATCAGGGCAGCTGTGTATCTACGCGCTCCGCTCTGTTTTTGCTCAGGTGTGTGACCTCTTGGACCTGCTGGGAGGCTCTCAGGAACCCCTGCAGCCCAGCTCATCAGTCGGTGGCTCAGCATCAACACAGCTCACTGCTGCCCCCAGCGGCGCTGGAGGAGACCTCCTGGATCTGCTGGGTGGGTTCGAGCCCACTCCTCTGGCCCCAGGTCAGTTCTGTCAGACACAGATGAGATGAAAACACAAAAACTGTACGATTGTTGGCTGTGAAAAAAAAAACGTAATTTTTAGAACGTACAGTACATTTAACTTTTCATAAGCTGGTTTGCTCTATGTATTTGAATCAATTCCACGTTTTTTGTTTTTATGCTTCTGCTTGCCTCAGCTCCCACTGTGACGGTGTATGAGAAAAATGGTGTGACTTTGACGCTAAGCTGCGAACAGCAGTCGGAGTCGGGCCTGATGGTCACGCTCACCGCCTCCAACTCCACTGACTCAGACATCAGCAGCTTCACCCTGCAAGCTGCGGTGCCCAAGGTTTGCAACAAACATCCTGTTTATCCCCCTGAAGTAACCTCCGTGAAACCACCTTCTAGCCGCATGTCGAGTTCAGTGATAAATGCACCATTCAGTGTTACAGTGAGGATTATAGCCGCAGCAACAGCAGTAGACTTTTAATGGCGTTAATGAAATATTTAGGGACTCGCTGAATGTAATCGTAAACAGCAGTCAACTAAAGTGCAGACATTTTAAACAGACTGACTTCATTTAAATTCATTTAAAAAGGTCTTTCATCACTAAATCACAGTGACAGTAAACTGTAGTCTTATTGAACCAGATGTATTTGTGCGTTCAGTCAGTTCGTGTTCACAATTCAGACAAATGGAGTGTTGTTGATTAGGAATGCTAACAGAGCAGTTAGCACACTGGCTTAACACAACAATGAGCAAATCCCTCTGGTCGTCTGAGTCCAGTGAGGTTTAGAAATGAAAATTCAAATTTATGCAACTTTAAAATAAGAATTTAACCCCCCCCACTAAAATAGCCATTGCATTTTGATTTATGCTTAGCATTGTGAAACCAACTACTGGAACCAGGAGTTTTTATTTTATCTCTGTTAAAGACATTCATAAAGTCTTATTTTCAACATTTAAAATGTGCTACTTCAGTTTTATCGCCTCTAAAATCGTTACTACTGTCCTCCTGGTAGTAAATGAAAGTAAAAATCACGTGTTTTGCTACGCTGCTGCTGCTTCAGCTTCACCGTTTTTTTGTTTTCTGTCCTCCAGAGTGTTCAGTTACAAATGAGGGCCCCGAGCAGAGACTCTCTTCCTGCACATGGTGGCGCTAAACTGACCCAGCTGGTGATCCTCAACAACCCCAACAAGGTGGGTCTGCAAAATGCAAATAGGGCTGTCCCCACATCCTTAACAAGTCTTAAAATGCCTTAAATGAATTTATTTAGAATTAAGGCCTTAAAATGTCTTGATTTCTTTATTCTTTTTTTTTAAAGTAAGTTGGTTATAGGTCTTACACTTAGTTGTAGCCAGACTATTTAATCTAGTTTATTGATAGTTTTTTTTGTTCATGTGACTTTTCTGACAGGCAAAAGCTTGAGTCACTCACAATCAGCTTCACTGTGTACTGTGACTCGAGGCGATTGAGGCTAACAATTAGCTGCTAACATATCTTAGGAGCTAATAAATATTTATATTATCAGTATATTTATCATCAGTTAGCTGGACGATGTCTGTCTTTTCCATTGGCTCACTTCTGTTGCCAACCCTTATAATTTATTTGCGATTTTCTTTTGTACGTTTCTGTCGCAATACAGGCCTTAAATTCCATCCACAACGGTCTTAAGAAACGTCTTAAATTTGAGTTGGTGAAACCCGCAGAAACCCTGTGCACAGGCGCAAGTGGAGAAATAATGCACAAGCTGGTTCTCCCATTCAATGTAGTGATTCTTTAACGTTGCACCCTAGCGGTGGAGGAGAACACCGATGGAAACTTCTTCAGAAGTTGGGGTTATGAAGTCGTGAATTGACTCAAGCCCTTTGGGAACCATATTGTATTCTTGTATTTATTTTTCCTATAATCAGACATGAAGACTAAAACGTTTTTTGTTCCTCACATTTCAGGTAAATCTGAAAATGAGGATCCGTGTGTCCTACACCTGCCGAGGCTCGGTGGTTCAGGACACGGTTCAGGTGGACTCCTTCCCGGGTCTCTGAACGCGGCAGCATCAGGAGGCGTCTCTCCGAGTCCCGTTAGGTTGTTTTCAAACCAGAGCAATGCGTATTTCACAGGAATCCACAGCCACACTGAAGGAATGATATTTTTTTGGTGCTTGTCAGGTAAACATCACAACGGTGAACATTTAAGGATTTGCAGGTATCAGAGGAAAGAATGGGTCATGCAAAATGAAATCATCACTATACATGTTTAAGCAGAGAGTTTTTTTTTTTTTTTTACCAGAGTGTTTGGGTCACTTGGAGAAAGTATTTATTTGCCTGTTTCAAGATTAAAGTCAAAAGAACCAACTCGAAATGTTGAGGAAAAGGGTGAAATCCTGGGGAATAAAATTCTAATCAAAATAGTTTAACACCAAAGGAAAAAAGAAATGAGATTAGAGTTCAAAAAGCTGATTTAAAAAAAAAAAAAAAAAAACAATATATTTTTAAGAGACACTTCTTAAAAAATGTTATGTTGAGATTGTGAACAAGGGCCATTGATGGTTCCTCTTTGTGTAAATGACCTGTACTGACAGCAGTTCAGACATTTTGCCTTTTTTCCTTTAATATCCTGTTTCCTCTGCTTTTTTTCCTTAGCATTTTAGATTTGTTCTTGAACAAAAAATTGACTTTACTGTTGAACTAAAATGTAAAAAGAAATGTGTGACCCTAATACTCTCTTGTAGATTTGAATGTTTGTGAACCCTTTTATTTCTAGATTCCTGCACAACTTGTTTCAAAACATAGTTTTTGTTTTTACAATGTAGTAGTGACAAGAATGAAACCAAATTAATCTAGGTATACTGATTAGGTCATCTCGGCCTATAACATGTTTTAAATTTAATACTTTCGATCATGTCTTTGGGCCAGTTTTGCTGCATCTGGTTCCAAAGAAACAAGGACTGAAGACGTTTTAAAGAGTAACAAAGGAAAAAAAAATTAATCCATGTTTTATTTATCGAGGATACTTATCTGATTTTGAAAAAATCTAATATTTTATTTAAAGATTCATTAATAAAGAAAATTAATGAGGGTTCACAAACCTTAAAGAGCCACGACCTTTTTATTGAAAGACTGCTGCTGCATACAGTGTTTTTATTTTCAGTTCTTTTGACTTTTAATGGCAACCTTTCATCTTTGCTCCATATGAATATATTTGCTTGTATGCTCTTTGCACTGTCTAAACAAGGCAAAACACTAACCAATGAGTTTTTAACCACTACTTCCAATTTTTATTTATTTTTATTAAAATGCGTGACATAGAAGGGTAGATTTTAAACACAACCATATGAGTTGCCTTTTCTTATCTCAGAGTTCTTCGATTATCCAGGTGTTTTAGCTCCTGACCATTCCCCTGTGCCTTCTGTCACTTTTCTTTTTTTCAAAACATTTCCCTGAGGCCAAGATTATTTAGTTTGTTAGACTTCACATACCAAACAACACCTCTCCTGGATGTTAGAATCTTATCAATTGTTTACAGATGATTAAATAAAGCAGGTTTATTTATGAAGATTATGTACAGCAAAACAAGGAGAAATTTAGGTACGCCGCTGCCTACCAGATGTATATTTTGGATAATAAATGTCGAAGCACAACCAAGAGTTTTAAATCCACGGAAACGCCCAGCCTTTTGTTGGGGGGACATAGTGCTACGAAACAAAGAAACGAAGCAAGATGTCGAGATGAAACCAGCGTGTTTGTGTTATCTCGGTGACTCATTTTCATCTCTGCTTTTAGCGAACTCTCTAGACGTCAGATCACACAACTCCACTGCAAAGAGCTGAGAGAATATTGATTGTCTTTGAATATTCTGTTTTGTTTTCTAAATAAAGACATTCTCAGGCGTGACTTAATCTGATGTCTGGGTTGGTTTTTCTTGCAACCAAAGGACGACACTACAAGTCAACTTTCACCTTTATTCACAAGCAAAGATCACATAATCTTCAAACTGTGGTGCTTTAACTATTCAAAGTCAAAGAAAACTATGTAGGTTAACACACACAAAAAAAATCTACATATGTATTAGAGCGTCCATTTTTCTATTTTTTTTGACAGTTTAGTTAGTTTCGTTTTTAATTGCTGTTTCTTGGTAGCATTAGCCTAATTGAGCTCTAACACTGATTTGAACGCCGCGGTGTTGGCACTCGGCAGGTCTCAGGTCAGCAGCAACTCATGACGAGGGAGAGAGGCGTGTGCAGCTTCTGTGGGGTTCTGATCCTCCTCTTAATGCCAGCACAAGATGGAGCACCGAGCCGCCCTGGATCTTGTAGTCTGCAGCTGTCTTCTCATCGTTCCTGCAGACAGCAGGAAGAGGGGAAGTGGTTTTAAAGGAGAACCCTTATGGAGGTATCACAAAAAGGACTACAAAGTGAGCTGGCTCACATCTGTTTCCCGCTGTAGATGAGCCTCTGTTGCTGTGGAGGGATCCCTTCCTTCTCCTCAACCCTTTCCTTGATTCGCTCCACCTTGATGTAGGGCAAAACGAGAACACTCAGCTGATAGAAATCAGTTGAACAATGAGGTTTTTTAGTAAACAGCAGTTTGTGTCAATGTGTCACCTTGTCTGTGGGCTCGATGTCGATCTCTATTTCCTTTCCAGTCAGGGTCTGAAAGTGGGATTCGACAGGATCAACCTGACAGCTGTTCCAAACTCACCATAAATACATTTATAACTATAACACTGCTGTGATTTTAACGCCACAACAGAAAAAAAAATAAATATTTTTTTATAGATAGAACTTATCAGTATGTTTTGTTTTCTTCAAACTTACACTTAAATATTGTGACTGTATTATACATTTATATATCGTCACTTTTCTAAAATGATTGGCCTATTTTTTTTTCTTTTCTTTTGGCAAGCGTTTTGTTTGTTTGTTTTTTGCCAAAAACATCTTTTGGAAAGAAAGTGATGGTGATTTTATATTTTTGGTTTTTCCAAAAATCACTTTTGGCAAAAACATTAAAAACAAAAAAAATACGTAGGCCGTTATTTTTTAGGAAGGTGGTGATATGTTAGTATTACCGGCTTACCAATAAACCTAAAATTTGAATAATTAGATGGTTTTTAATCTTCAGAAACCCACTGACTGTTATATAAAGGAATTTGTAAAAACATTCATACCCTTTTTGAAAAGTCCTGTGGTGATTTGTAAGACTCGAAATTAACTGGAATTAGTCCCAAAAATGTATTTTATCTATAAAACTACAGAAACAATAAAAACGTAGGAGTTGTTTAGGGCACATGTCTGTCAGTCAGCAACCAGAATAAATCCAGGGTTTTGAAATGGAAAATACACAGTATGGCTTCTACAGGAACTCCCGAGTCAAAAGTTGTTTTCCCTCTGCTTTGACTCATGATTTTATTTTTTGAAAAAACTTCCGAGAGCAGTAAGTTAAGCAACCAAAATGATCTATTAACCTTACTACCAGATAATGTAACAGTCTTCTGGGCAGAATCACTGAGTAATGGTTGGATATATCGGAGAAGAAATAATGAACCGGCGGACCAGTTAGCGAACAGCAATAAAGTTAAACCTCAATGAAACATTTCTCACCTTAACTTTGATCAGCATGTTGAATAAACACTATTATTTTACTGAAAAGAGAATGGACGACTAAAAGAACAAAACAACTGGCAAATTAACGCTTTACAACCAGATCGTCAAGCTAACCTGCCTTTACTTCCTGTGTAGCGGACCAACACCCTAACTCTGTCGGCTTGCCACAAACCACCAGCAGAAAGGTTCCGCTGTTAAAACTACAGATTAATAATGTTAGTAAGAATGGAAATTTAATCTAGACGTACCTTATCTTTTTTTCATAAACTTTTGCAAAAATAAAAACAACACTAATTTATTTGTTAGCGACCACGTGTTAGATAAGCATCTGTTATTTGTTATCGATAAAGATTGAACCACGTGACCGACGGAACAGTTTAGCAAATTAGTGTCACAATTTTAGTAAACTATACACGAAATAACTGGGAAATTTGCGAGATTATGTTGTTAAGAAAACATAATCTCTTAAGAAAAATCTCTAAGAAAAACAAATTCTTGGTTTTGTAAAGAGTGTCGATTACATGTTTTTCTAATTACTATTCTATCTATCTATCTATCTATCTATCTATCTATCTATCTATCTATCTATCTATCTATCTATCTATCTATCTATCTAT